>CBVK0100099131.1:154-27692 GCA_900067695.1 Picea abies
CCATGAGATTCTCAACCTCTCCTTGAGATTAGGAAACTAAATGTGAGGTGGATTCTCACACTAAATTAATTTCCTTTTTATGAATATTAATAAATAATTCATGTGCATGTAGTATTTGGACCTTCATATAATATATTTCTCCTCCACATTGACTAGGGATTATGACAAATGTTATTTCATGGTGTCAGTGTATGTGACAATTTTATGACACTTGCGACACTTAGGGTGAGGTACTTAAGTGTGGCATTTTGATGTGTAACAGATTTCCCCCTAAAGTGTGAGGTCAGAAGAGAAACTGATGGCTGAAACACTTTACAACTCTTTAATGCAAGGGTGTGGAGTTGGAGAACCTGAAACAGGCTGCAAACAACCATCAAACAATATTAATATATGTTCCATTTATGAGGCAGGCATACCTATGCTTGGAATATGAGATGACTCAAAGCATGACCACCGACCAATACACTACAGATCCATGAAAAATATTGACTAAGGATATGGCCACCAAAGATACAATGTGGATCCATACCTCCATGACATGAACTGATCATAGCCACAAAAAATACACAATGGAGCTATGAGATGATAAAAAATATCCACAGACCAATACAATGTGGATCTCTGTGATAGTATATATATCAACATGCTCAAATGATCTCCTTCACAGCCTGGAAAAAGAAGATAAAAGAGTGAACGCTCAACCCAGGGTCTTCGTTCCAATCCCAATGTGGTACGAATATAGCCATGTGAATAGATGATTTGATGTCGAATATGGTAGAAAACACATGATTATGGATCATTGAGGTAAACCATGAACAAGTGTGAGGGAAATCACCAATGATGTAAATGACTCCCAACATACCCTAGTACATTCCAGTGAATGTGAATAAATGAGATGAGGTCGAACATTCGTGGAATAATTCGATCAGAGGTCAATGATGTAAGCCTATTGTCAAAAGCGACGAGGCATGCAGGTCCCAAGGTACTAACTGGTTTCTAATTCTAATTCCCAAATAATGTGTTGAAGTCGATAGGAAAAGACTCGTCGAAGGAGGGCCTTGATGTATCGCCCATCATTGACATGAAACTGACACCGGAAAGTGATGTAAGATGGTGAATCAAATGAGTATGGAATGACACATGAAATGGAAACTGAAAATATTGCAGATGGATGGTTTGAAGTGAAAATTCCCTTGAACATGATGAGTCACGACCACTGACTTGGCAGCATTGAATCGACGAGTACCAAAAATATAATGTGACGGCAGTAATAGAACTCTTCGACTAGAACAAAAAGTATGGCGACACATGGAATTGGTATGACACAGAGACAAGCGGATTACTCAACTGTAAGACGAGACGCAAACAGGTGCCATGTTCAAGGGAGAAAATAGCTTCCATAAAGGATTCCCAAAAACTTGACCCACTTCCTTCAATTCCCCCCCCACCCAGATAAATGAGAACCTATTTTTCATTTAATGAGCTTGAGGGGGGTAACACATGCTCGATATAACTCCCCTTTGGTAACTTCCTCTTCCTTTTTTTAACAAATTGGAAGAAGTAAGGGCTCATCCCCATATGGGTCCTTCAATATGTAGTTTAGCGAGTCCATAGAAGCAAAAATTGGTGGTTTTTGATGTTTAGAGAGTTCGGAAAGAACTTAAAGGAGACTCCATGGTTGTCCTTTTTCCTGATTTTTAGTCTCCAAGGTTTGAAAAATTATAAAATTATACTATGGAGAAATATTATAATCATGCTTGATTAGAGTGTTCCTTTTTTGTAATTAGTATCGCGAGGATGAAAAAGAGATAAACTATCACCCGAAAGACACCCTTTCAAACCTTTTAGCGAGTGATAAAGGAAGAAATATCACTCGACAATATTTTCATGTTTAGAGAGTTTGAAAAGAGATTAAAGGAAACTCCAGGGGATTCCTTTTTCATATAACCTTTACGAGTCCAAAAAAGTGATAAAAGTATACTCGGTTACATTCTCATGTATTTACGAGCACAAGAAAAAACAAAGACTAAGCTAGGTAACTTGTTCTCATTTATTTACGAGCACAATAAAGAACAAAGACTAAGCTCGTTCTAGAAAAATACTGCTATGTTATGATGGGAATGACCTTCGAATGAGGATCACTCCTATGGAGAACTCTTCTAATCATGCTTGATTACAGTGTTCCTTTTTCATAATTAGTCTCGGGAGGCCGAAAAAGAAATAAACTATCACTCTAAAGACACCCTTTCAAACCTTTTAATGAGTGTGAAAGGAAGCAATATCACTCGACAATCTTTTCATGTTTAGAGAGTCTGAAAAGAGATTAAAGGAGACTCCAGGTGGTTCCTTTTTCGTATAACCTTTACTAGTCCAAAAAAGTGATAAAAGTATACTCAGTTACATTCTCGTGTATTTACGAGCATGAGAAAGAACAAAGACTAAGCTCAGTAACTTATTCTCATGTATTTACGAGCACGAGAAATAACAAAGACTAAGCTCGTTCTATAAAAAGAATGCTACATTTTGATGGGAATGACCTTCGAATGAGGATCACTCCTAGAAGCGTGTCTCTATAGAGGTAGTTTACCCCCAAATTCTTTGGTAGAAGTTGGCCATTTTACTCCAGCATGATGTCCAGAGGCTGGATACCTTCCCCCCAAGAGTCGTTTCCTCCTCTGATGACTCTTCTTTCCTCTTTTAGGTTTCTAGTTACTAATGGAAACATTTTCACTAGGCGGAGGAAAAGAAAGTTCAAGTACTCGATCTAGAGTGAGAATCAATCATAAAGGAATGGGGCCTATTTCATTTTTTAACGAGCTTGATAGAGACAATGAACTATGATTGTTGATACTAGGTACTATGAACGGATGAGATGAATCGAAGGATTGTCGTACCTAAGTCAAAATCATGTTTAAGGTGGCAACCTGCATGGTGGGAGGAGAAGGCAAAGGAAAAACCCCCATGAGAGAGGAGTCCTTGAGATGACCTACACCTACACTCTCAAAATTATTTTGTCCTAGAAAAGGGACATTATTTGTTGTGACATTGTTGAGATCTGGAGTTTTATACTCAAGTTGGTCAACAATGATAATTTTTCCTTGATGGGGAAATCGTAAGATACAAAACACCGAAGATGCGATGGTAGTAATTGCATAGAACCAGCTATGACCAAGTAAAAAATTATAATCCAGGGGTGCTTCAACTACTTTGATATCAACTGAAACAGTCTTACCCTTCAAAGTCACAACGAAAGATTGCAAGAGTCCATGAGATTGGAAACCATGTCCATCAAAAACTTTCAGGTTGGTAGGGGATGGGGTAAGTGTAGGAGAACCAAGGGCTCTACAAAAAGGAAAAGACATGACACAAGTTGATGCTCCCTCATCCAAAACAGTACAATGGATGTTATTTCCACCAACCAAGACTTGAATTTGGAATGCTAAGTGGTGGGAGACTTTATCCTTAAAATAATCTAGGTTAAACATAATCAGGTTCGACTCCTCGGGATCCATGGCTCCAATGGATGACAACAAGGTTATACGTTTTTTTGTACAGTTCTACAGAACTTTGAGGGTTGAAATACTACAAGGCTCTTGCACCAAATCTTCAACGATGTTGTATTTTTGGGCAGTGCAGGCATTTGGTTTAAATGTCTCTTTTCAAATTACGCTCTTGGGTGGGCGCAATGTTGCGTCATAAATTAGCTTCTCAATCTAAAGAGGAGTGGAAGATGGAGGAGGAGTAGAGTTAGAACGTTGGTCGACAGATTTCCATTTAGTCTTATCACCTGGAGGAGTGTTATAGGCATTTTCATGAGTTGTTACATTAACCGTCTTAAACATGTATACCTGAGAGGCACTTTTGGAAGCATCCCCATGGTGGGAATGAATTGGGTCACCTCCTCGCAGAGGGATAGGGTTTTGTACAACCAAATGTTGTTGTTGAACTAGTTGGGAGGTACCCTTCATATATTTAGTGATAGCCTCATGATGAGGGAAGTATTTCGTGGAGTGGTCTTCCTCACAAATCATACAATGAAATTTAGGTTTCCTTGTCAGTTGAGTATCCGCAAACTTAGGATTATCCTTCTTATTGGAAGGTTTCTTTGATTTTCCCTTGTTTTTATTCTTATCTCCTGGTTTCTGAGATGAAGTGGATTGGACCACATTCACCTCGAAGGTTTGGGTAGGATCGAAAGTAGTTGTGGTGTTTGGAATGGAACTAGATTCTGGAGTAGGTTTTGACGAATCATTCGACAGATGAGGAGCATTAGGGATCAGATCATAAAGTGTGTTGGACTGGGAGTAAACCAAGTCCAAATATTGTGCACAACTTATATCCTTCTCCTCAGTAACTATGTTTCCCATAGCAACATCATGGGTGATGGGAGGCAAGAGAGAATTTGTAAACCAATCCGTGAGGATTTGGTCCGGAATTGGATCTTTAATAAACCGTCTCCGTCGTCTCCACTCATGAATATGATCAAAGATGTGGGTAGAAGAGGATTTTTAGAGAGAGCTCAAAAGTTGTGTACCAGTCTCGTACCATTTAGGAAACTAAAAATGTGTCAGGAAAGCCATGGAAAGAGAGTTAAAGTCGACAAAAGAGTTATGTGGCAGTTCAATGTACCATTGCGTTGTTGCACCCATAAGTGTTCTATGAAAAAGTCTAATATGAATGGAATTGTCCATCAAAGAGTTGGAAGAACACCATAAGTGGAAAGTCATAACATGATTGTTAGGATCCTCCTCGGGTTTTCCGTCAAATTTTGGAATGTCGGATGATAATTTGGCAGGGATGGTGGATCAAAACGGGGCATGAAGGATGGAATCGCTTTTTAAACATGACAGATCTGGGAGATCTAACATAGCCAAGAATGGTAGTTGTCAGTTAGGTTGTTGATACTGGTGATAACCATATTGCATAGGAACACTAATAGGACCATATCCAGGTTGTAGCATGATGAAAAAACTAGATAGTCCTCCCATATATGGTGGTTTACCGGGTTGTCCACCTATGTAAGGTGGTTGTCCTGTTTGTACACCCATGTACTGTGATTAAATAGATGTACCTCCTATGTACTACATTTGACCTATTGGTCCCCCTATGTATGGTGTTGGAAGGAACTATTGCATTTGAATCATGGGGTTTACATCTTGATAAGGCATAGTTCCTTGCAGAGGAATGCCCACTAGATTGGGTTGAATCCACAAAGGATTCACAATTCCTGAATATGGATGTCCAGGATATAGACTAGTGGTATTAGGGATAGAAGGACTTGTAGGAGTGGTTTTCCATCATTATTGTTGATGTGGCAACCATGTAGGTTTCCCCCTAGAAAAAAGTCGCCCTGCAACTGAAGGTTTTCCCACAGCTGAAGGTTGGTCTCTCATTGAAGATTGACCTGCAATATAGGGAGTATTAATTTGTGATGTGTGAGGTGGAGGTTGAGTAGCTTGTGTAACCATGGTTGTGTGAAATACTTGACTGCTTTCCATTCAACCAATGGGACGACCAAGTAAAGCACTTGGTGTGTGCATCTGTGGAAAAAATGAAGCAGGAATATTACCCGACTCATGTGAAAGAGGATATAAATGCACAAATGGTTGAGTCAGGATCACTTGGGTCATCGATGTTTATGGTAAAGAATAAGCACCAATGATATCAACTATGAGAGTTGTGGAAAAATATGAATTCCCAAGTCCTTCAAGAAAACCAAAAATCGGTGGGTTCATGCCAAAGGATGGTGTAGTGGTTGAACCAGGTGGTAAATAGTAAGAATAAAAGGAATCAATGTATCTCATGGATGGTGGATCAAAGAGTGGTTGGCCAAGTGGATCAGTAAATGGAGGATTCACAAAATATTCCAAGCTTTCTACGAAGGTTAGGACCAGTTCTTCAACGTGATGGCCACTTCCAGGAGTGATTCTCCTAGTTTCAGAAGTGTGATCTGTGATCATTGTTTCGTAAGAAAGATTAGGTTATGGTTCTTGAGTGTCAAGTTCCATATCTTGTATACTGTGAAAATTATGATCCTAAGGATGACTATGCAAAACAAAGGAACATTACCCCGACATCCACATAACAACCCTTCTCGGTGAAAAAACCCATCAATTTCATGGGATCACCCTCCAAGGGTACTGAGAGTGTGATACAACGTCTTCCCCAGGTTCATGGGAATTCCCCCACATAACCTCTGTAGGTACCTAGGAAAGGACACTAAGGTTACCAACTCGCAGTCAGCCTCCAGGGGGGGTATAATCGACAGTCAAGACTGAACGTATGGGAAGGATATCAAAGTCTGAAGCTCTTCAATAGAAATGAAGACAAGTGGACCGATAAGACTCTAGAGGACCCCGAACAGATTCAGAGTTCATGAAGCACCGAGACCAAATGAAACCAGTGGTTTCTCAAGAACAACCCCAAATATACAATATTTTCTCTACGATTGGTTAAGATTTTGAGGGTTAATCTTCATTTCTCTCCCACACTTTACTTCGTGTTTATCCTCTATGTGAGACAGGGTTCCCGGCTATGCTTATACGAAATTTGGATTTATACGCTCTTTAGTGTTCTACAGTCTCTTTAGTAGTCTTGGAAAATTTACTCACTTCACCTAATCAAAAGGCCCTAATCCTAAGTTATTGTTGGTTTTCTAAAAACAAAAAATATTCGAGTTGATTTTATTAGCATGTGGTTGATTTTAATGTCTTTTAACTCAAAAGCTTCATAGAGATGAAACTGATGATGTGTAAGAGACTCGACTCCCAAAGAATGCAAAAGAATGTTATGTGGTTCTTTCTTTCGATGAATTTTACGTATAGGAAGGAGAAGAGTTCTATTCTTCTTAACACAAAAAAGCACTCAAAACAATGCAAATTTCAATTTCTAGGATCAATACGATGCCAAAATACCAAGAAAATGTTTTCGAAAAATGAAATGCACATGCAAAACTAGATCTTTTTTCCAAAAATAAACCAAAGCAAACTTCCTAATGAATGCACAATTTCTTTGTTTGATTAACTATGCAAGGAGATATGAAAACTTTTCTCTTCTTAACTTTCAGATAAAAGAGATCCAAGTTTAAAACAAAGAACTATGAGGAAAAAATAAATCAAACAAAGCACACTCAAAGTGATAAGAGTTGAAAGAAAATAATTAGGAGATAACCTGTTCAATCAATAACTCAATGATGCAAAAGAGAAAGAAAACAAACACTCATGAAAATCCTCAAATGATGAGCAACACGAAATAGAAATCAAGCTAGGTTGTCATAAGATTCCTAATCATCCATAAAATCGATATGTTTCAAATGAACACAAGAAGGCTCAATACCAAGCAACCTTTGCAAACCTTAGTTGATGAATAGTTCTAAATAGTTAAGCAAACTGGAAGATTTATGAGACGAAGATTAGATAAACTCATAATGCAAAAAGAACCAAGGGATCACGTTAACCCAAGGGGATCACAACTAAGAGAAAAATTTCAAACTCAAAGGATAAACAAAAATGAATGATAAATGTCCAAGTCTTAGTAAAACAAAGTCAAGAGTATTCAAAGGTCTCTGAGAAAAAAGCTCCTCGGGATTAGACTGAGAAAAAGATAGCAAAAGGGGGTAGAAAAAACCAAAAAAAGGAGATCAACGCTCATGTTTCCAAAGGGACAGAGTGCTACAATGTTGTGGTATGCCCTACAGGGGATCATTTATGATAGATCAATGCTCTAGTATACACAACAGAGGAGTGCTACTCTTCCCAAAAACTCAGAAATAAGGGTTAAAACTTAGAAAATTTTGCAAAAGACTTTGTGGAATATTCAATGAAGAAGAGAGAAAGGGAAGTAGATTAGAAAAAAACAATAAATATGATCTAAATGTGGGAAAAATCTTAGATGATCCAAGGAAAGACAAGTGAATGTCCTTCCCAAGTGGAGTCACCAATTTCTGTTACAGAATAATTCCCCTGTGGACATGCGAATTTTCCCTTGGAGTATAGACCCCTAATACCGAGACAGAAAAAAACAAGTGGACACTAACATCCCTTTGAATTTATTTTAACTAATCAAAAAGAGAGAGAGTGAGAAAATGTGTGATGCACCTAGTTTCTAAGTTTTTCCTCTCTACTTCCAATCCGAGCTTGATCTTTGAACTCCTTAACGCAACTTGATACCTGCAATGCAATAGACAACAAAGAGAAACCAAGAACTCCTACTCTACAATATTAGATCAAACAAATTCATCTACAAATATTGAAGGAACAGTAGATAAGAACATGCAACAATACAGAAGCTTGAAGTAAATAGTCCAAGTATATTAAAATGATAACCCAAAGAGAATACTTACAAACATGGATGATAATGCAACATTCCTCCAAGCTCCCCTCGTCCAGTCCTTGCACGATGCTCCCAATATCATAAGTTTGATATCTAAAAGCTTCCTCTAGAATCAAATGTTTGATACCTCTAATCTTCCCCCTATTCTCCATGGAAATCCCTCATTATATAGGATTTGGAGGCTTAACCACGATAGAGAACATCACTCACTAGATCCACTAAAATGGGATCTCCAATATTTTTATGGAGAAAATATCTCTCAAGGATTTTAGGGAGAAAATATCTCTCAAGGATTTTAAGGAGGAAATATCTCTCAAGGATTTTAGGGAGAAAATATCTCTCAAGGATTTTGAGGAAATATCTCTCAAGATCCACCAAATTAGGATTTTGGTTTGAGAAAATATCTCAACCATCCATGAGATTCTCAACCTCTCCTTGAGATTAGGAAACTAAATGTGAGGTGATTCTCACACTAAATTAATTTTCTTTTTATGAATATTAATAAATAATTCATGTGCACATAATATTTGGGCCTTCATATAATATAATTCTCCTCCACGGTGACTAGGGATTGTGACAAATGTTATTTCATGGTGGCAGTGTATGTGACACTTTTATGACACTTGCGACACTTAGGGTGAGGTAATTAAGTGTGGAATTTTGATGTGTAACACCAGGACGCATACATACATGTGATACAATATAGGCAGGTCATGTACATAGGTAGGTTGTAGTATAAATAGGTTGTGTACCTGTTGACAGATTGGTATTTGTTGAGGATTGATTCATCTTCTTAGTTGATGCTGATAATTTCAGGTTGAGTCTTGCATTGAGAGTTGGTGCTCTTATGGAGTTGTTTCTCTATTCAGTTGTTGCTAAAAAAAACCCAAGGATTGTAGTCCGTAATATAAAAGAAACTTATACATATATCTTATGTTCCTCATGTTCATTGCGGTGATGGCTTATTGATCATATTTGTTGTTGATATATGCTTACATACAACTTGTTATAAATGAAATTAATGAATTATGAGTAAATGGTGATTGCTAACTAAGGTGTTTTTGAAAAGGAGTAAAAATATCCCTACACTGATTCACCCCCCCTCTCAATTTGGTCGGTGTGTCCAACAATTGGTATCTGGGTCATGCCTTCATCATCATCCTTGCAAGTTTGAAGGAGATCCATGGACACACAAATGGATGAACATGCAGATGAAGTTACCCTCTTTATTGAGATAGATTACTCATCATGGAGAATAGAAATGAAAGGGTATTTGAAGGAAAAATGAGTAGGTGTTTGGAAAGCAACTATTGGTGGATCAGTTCCCTTGAAGAATAATTCAAAGTTTGCAGCACAAAAGGAATCAAAGAAGAATGATGCATTAGCTCTCAAGGCCATTTTCAATGGACTCTCAAGTTCTGTCAAATAAAGCATGGGACAATGTACTTCCTCCAAGGATCTATGGTTGAATCTAGAGAAGGTATATCAAGACAAAGAATACAATTCCATCAAGGACAATGAAGGTAAAGACTCTCCAAAATCCTCTTATTGCAAAAATTCTAAGTATGATGATGTTGAATGTTTCTCTACAAGTGAAGAAGAAAATATAGAAGTAGTTTGTGTAGAATCAGATGACAATTATCCTATAGATGAAGAGGAAGATTTGTTGAAGATTAAAGTTAAAGTGTTATTTGAGTTAGATGGTGTTAGCAATGAAATACGACATTACTCAATTTCTTTTGAGTATCTCGAAAAATACACCAAGGAAGTCCTAGAAAAGTACCCAATATATACCATGGCACTAAAGCAAATGCTCAAAGAACAAGAAGAAAGTAAAAATACTCAACTAGAAGAAAAGGAAGAAGAGATCAAAAGACTAAAGAATGAAATATAAGAAAAGAATAAGGTAGATGATGAGCTTAGAAAAATTCTTGAAGTTAATGTCAATCTTGAGACCAAAATTGAAGAATCCAAAAGAATAGAGGAACTATTGAAAAATCAAGTAAAAGAGTCATGCCATAAATTGGAAGTTGAAGTTGTTGATTAGAAAGAAAGTAGAGAAGTCTAACACTCACATCAATTTCATGAACAACTCAACAATCTTGGATGAGATACTAGATAGCGAAATATCTCCAAATCATAAATCAAGTCTTAGATACATCAAGGAATCTATTCGTCTTGAAGCTAGCACTTCTAGGAAGTATGAGGTAAGTTATTCACTCTCAAATGGTGGAATCAATGCTGCAAGTCAACCATATACAAAAATCAAGGAAACTTTCAAAGGAACAAAGCAAGGAAGACATCAAGAGTCCATCTTTGCACCTAAAAGAAAATTCATAAGAGAGACACCTTCAAGATGGACAAAAGCAAAGGTATGAATTTTTTTTTCATGGTCACTACTACTCATGCAATGAATATTGTAACAAAGATTTGGATTGCAAACATTATGCAAGGAAAGATAATGGAAGGTTTCGTAACACCCTAAAGTGTTGGAGATGTAATCAAGTGGGACAGATTGCTGCTCATTGTCACACCATGAGATGATACAACTACAGCGGGTTTGGTCACAAATCCTAGGATTGTTGGAACAGAAGAAGACAATCCATGAAGAGTGCTTCATATAGTATGACAAGAAGAGCACATGAATCTAGGAAGGAAGACAATCTTGAAAATATGGAATCTTAGAGCTCAATTTATGAGAAGCTAATACACCCTGAGAAGTGGGTAAAGAAGACTGAACAACCAGAACAGAAAGGTAGCCATGAGGATAGCTCAAGCTTGACATTTTCAGAAGCATACGTGGGCTCTTGTGGAAGAAGTCATACATATGCAAGCTGACCTATAGATTGGTCGTGTACATATGCAAGTATTATGTGTAACAGGTCATGCATCTGTGGTAAAATCTTGGAAAAGAAGGTTATGCATATGAGGTGCAACATGATTTGATGATATAACTCTGTTTTGCAAGGTCTAACATGGTTTGTTGCAGTTTTTCATGATTATATGGTTGAATGTATGTTTCGTGTATGTGTGGTGATGAAATATGGTTGAGTGTTGAATCATATGCTTGATGCCTATCCTGGATGCATGATAACTAACTCTAGAGTATGGACCAAGGCATTTTCTATTGAGAAACAATGTTGGTTATGATAGTGATATTATGACACTTTGGTTATGAGATATATCACGATGATGTGATTCTAGCTAGAGATATCATTTATCTATTGAGGCACACATCTGGTACATGTTTACAGATACTATTGGATACTTACTATTTTCTCTAGTGACTGGTGGTTGAGGCAAATTTGTTATGGTACATGGCTGGTACATATGTGAGCTCCATTGATATATCTTATGATGTATTGTTAAGGCATATTTGTTGAACTTTTTTGGTGCATGCATTTGGGAGGTGGTTGAGATACATATTGGGACATGTAGTTGATGAGGTGATTATGTTGTACATCATTGATGAGTCATAGCTTAATCTATAGTTGATGCATGATTGGTACATACTTGGTACATTGGTTGAGGTACTTGCTACAAGTATGATTGGAAAATGGTTTATGGTTGATATGGCATACATATATGGGAACACATCTTGATTGTGGCTCATCTTGTTGAATTTTTGTGCATTGTTGATTCACTTGCTATGGTACATGTAGTAATACATGTTTGGTGCATGGTTCATGCACTTGTAGAGGGAATATGATTGTGGGTGATGGTACTTGGTTAAATTACATCATTGGTATTACTTGTTTATCATATATTTTGATACATGATGTATGGGATAGTTGAGACACTTGTTTTGGTGCTTGGTTGGTACATTATTTTATGCTTGATGGTTGAGATACATATCTTGACACATGGTTTTTGACACTTGGTTTATGATAGAGGCATATAAAATGTGATATGACACTTGTTTGAGGCACATGGTTGGCATGTTGACGATGTTATTGGGACATTGATAGAGGCACTTGTTGATGATCCTGATATATGATTGGTACACTTTTTGGCACATATTCTTGCATATATACTTCAGTGATGAGATCATATTGTATGTTGTTGATGTGCATGGTTGGCACATGGTATGGTATAGGATGTACATGGTTGATGTTTTGTTCATGATTCTCTATTCACTATTGACATATCCTTTTGCTTCATGAAGTATAGTATTGCACAATTATGATGCATAGACAAGTCCAAGAATTATCATAGTAAGAGAAGACCAATCTTGAGCAATTGATCTATGTTTTGGTTGAGAAGTATCTTTTGCAGTAGAAGCATATTGGAGTGGTACCATATTGTTCATCTTGCAGAGAAGATAGGGGGAGACATATCCATAGGGGAGTTATTCCTCTTCCCTTGATTGGTTGCAATAGCATGATTCCAAAAGGGGAGATATTATTTAGAGGAAGCTCAAAGGCATCCAAACATGAGGAGTATCCCCAAGGAAAGTTCAGGCAGGGGTAGCAACCCCATTAAAAGAAATACCCTTTGACATTGATTTCAAAGGGGAAGAGATAGTCACATTGATATGATTTAGATGACTATTGATGAAGAGAATTTCCATGTCTACATGTTTCCATCAATGATTGGTGTTGACATCAATGATTGGTATTGTAATGAATGACAAAGAGGGATATTGTTGCATTATGATGTCATTGATGTCAAAGAGTTGATGTATGTTCCTAGTATCATTGATGTATTGATTGATGGCCTATGTTATCATAGATGTAATTGATGTCAAACATGTCAAGTGGTGTCATAGTGATGTATTGTCATGGATTGATGTATAGACGTGATGATGTAAGGGTTGGTCATTGTTATCTTTCCATGGTTGATAGTAAATACCAAATGGATGAAATCCAAAGTGGTCCCCTTATGGTGAAATCCCTCACAGGAAGATGCTTTGTGAGTTCCAAATGGTTAAGTGGTTGAGTCATCCTAGATGTGTGGTTAAGGAACCCAAGGATTGATTGTGGAATATTGTAATGAAGATCCATGAATTTGTAAGTGAAATTATTCTAGATGGATAGTGCTCATCATGAAACTTTCGATGATATGTGGAACTTCACATAACTCCTCATGTTTAAAGAGTTATAGCCTTGTGAAGTTGGAGAACCCTCATGTGTTGTCTAGAAGCCCCTAGAAGGTCAAAAAAGTCAAATTATTCTAGAATCTCCTAGAAGATGTTGACCAGTCAAAGTGGTTAGTCATGGGTTAAGTGGTTGCAACAAGAAAACAATTAAAAATAAATTAGTTGTAACTAGAAGTGGAAAATTCACTATTTGCAACAAAGTGGGTTAGAAGTGGATAAGAGGTCAGAAGTGGGTTAGCCCCTAAAAGAAGGAAGCTGGTTAGAGTTTGTTAGATGAGGAAGATACTTGGAGAAGTATAAATAAGATATCAAGGGTCACTCATGTTAGTGTATCTCTTGATAATATTGAAGATCTATTATTGGTGAAAGATTCATTGAAGGTACTCATGGATGCATCAAAAGTTTCATAAGTCTGAGGTATTGACAGTGAAAGTTTCGGAGTTTCAGAAATACTGGAAAACCCTAGTTTCTAAGACATACGTGAGCCATCAGTGTAATAGGGTGCATACGTACATGGGATATCAATATAAAAGGGTGCTTACATACGGGGGCTAGTAGTATAATAGGGAGCGTACATGAATAAAAATCCATAGAAGCTTGAGAAAGTACTGGTGCCAGGTCCCTGAAGTCTGAAGAAAATTCCCAGAACAATAGTCTATTGATTCAGATCTACTATTGACTATATGGTATGGTTATATATGTTTCCTTCATCCTTATATTTTCTCATGGAATGGTGAATGCTTGAGGCATTCTTTGTATGGTTGTATTGATGCCTAAATGTGGTAGTTGGTTGGTTGAGTAGTTCATATATGTTCTGATTGATAAATATCTATAATCTGTGATGGTGTATGGTTGAGGATCATGCATAGGTTGTTGGATGGAACATATATGTTTGTGATTGTTTATGGTACATATTGGGCAGTGAAAGGAAGAGTGCAGTGACAAATCAGAAGTGGATATGTGATCCGGGATCTTTTCCTCTGATGACTTATTAAAGAATTGTATTAAATGAGCATAAACTAAAGTGCACCATAAAGAAGGAAAATCTCAAAAGGAAAGAGACATAATCATGAAATATGAACGCAAAAACTTGATAACGGAGTTCGTCCTTGGTGGAATACGTCTCCGAGTCCTGCTCTCAAATGGGTATGCCTTTTTATTAACACCACAAAAGAATTGGGCAAAATACATAAGTATACCTCATTCTGGAGTTAATATATAGAAGCTTTGCTCAGATCAAAAAAGAAACATCACCACTGCGTTCATGGCATAGAATTACCTAAAAGTGAATCTATCCATGCCTCGATCCGAGTCTGGCACTTTCAAACCTAGGAAAAACCTCGCCTCGGTTTCCATGCCTTCACCTACAACTAATGATTGGAAAAATTTCTCAAAATACATTCCTTGTCTGTATGGCCGCACCTTGGTTCTTCATTCCCCTTATACATTGGTGGAACCCCTTTTTATAATAAAAGTCGGGTGATTGTGTAATAATGAGGTTGTTGTCCAAATGGTGAGTGGATGTTATATTAAGGCATAGGTTAAGTGGAGGTTCCGGGGTCGAATTTGTGGACTCCCAATTCTTTTGGGGTATAGTATGGTGGTTGGTCTTTTTTTTGGCATGCTGGTACATTTGGTGGAGCGGCTATTAAAATGGCAGGCAGTTGGAATATGTTTCCAATCTGGTGAAACCGTTGCCAAATTTGGTGGTATATTTAATATATATATATTTTTAATTTCCAGTTGCTGGGCGTCATTGGGCATTTTCCCACTGCCACATGGTAGCCAAACATTGGCCCATGTCACCTCATTGTACAATCATCCTTACAAATCATCCTACCACATGTCGCACAGATTCCACGTCAGCCTGGCATGTAGTGTACGGATGCCACGTGTCCTATACGAACCTCTATGTGGCACATTTTCATTGGTCCACATGTCATCCTAAAAAGTCCAAAAATGAGTGACACGCAGTAGCCTCTTGTGCTGCCACATCATCATGACACATGTCACCCTATGCACTTTCCACATAAGTTGTATGAATGATGTTGTCATCTGTACTGATGTTGACGTCGGTAGTACAGATGCTGACTCATCCCTGTTTACTAGGCTAGGTTGACCACGAATATCTCTCGATCTGTAACTCCATTTGACAATCCATTTGCACCGTTATAAATATTACGATGCGCTCTTCACGATAATTCCATTTTCATTGATTTTTGGGAACTTTGAATTTTTGCCCTTTCTATGTCTGTTGAAGCCATTCTGAGTGTCCTGAGTTTTCTCTACGAGTTCTGAGTTGTTCTTAACCTTCTTTGGATCCTTTTTGGATCAATATGACTGAGGTAGTAAGGGTCTAAAGGGAAGAAGTTGTGAAGTTTCAGAAACCCTAGTTTCTAAAGGTGTACGCAGGCTGACAGTGGGCTAGGGCGTGTACATGCACATGTTGTAGTATAGGCATGTTGCGTACATATCCAGGTTGTAGTATAAACATGTTACGTACCTATTTCCATATTGGTATCTATTGAGGATTGATTCCTCTTCTCCATTGATCATGATATTTATAGGCCAAGTCTTGCATTGAGAGTTGGTGCTCTTGTGGAGTTGTTGCTCTATTAAGTTTTTGCTGAAAAAAACAACAAGCATTGTATTTCGTAATATAAAAGAAACTTATACATATATCTTATGTTCCTTGTGTTCCTTGTGGTGATGTATTATTGATGATATTTTCTATTGATATATGTTTACATACAAATTGTTATAAATGAAAGTAATGAATGATGAGTAAATGGTGATTTCTAACTAAGGTATTTTTGAAAAGGAGTAAAAATATCCCTACACTGATTCACCCCCCTCTCTTAGTGTGGTAGGTGTATCCAACAAATGACACATGGAAAACATTATGAATACACAAGGATGCAGAAAATGAAATCAAATATGCGAGAGGACCAATCCTTTATAGGATTTCAAATGGCCCACAATAGCGTGATGCCAACTTAAAACAATTCCCCAACTTCAAGGAACTACGCCTGTCTTTCATTTTCAAAAACACATGGTCACCCACTTTAAAATATATGTGGGTTCTACCTTTATATGTGCAATGTTTCTTCTTGTCCTGTGCAACCTTTAAATTCTACCTTATCTTTACCATCTTTTCTTCCATTTCCCGAAGAAGATTTGGCCCCACCACTACGTGGTCTGCTGGATTGTCCCATCTTAATGGTGTGTTGAATTTTCTTCCATAAAGTGCCTCAAATGGGCTCATATTTAAAGATTCTTGATACCCATTATTTTAAGTAAACTCTACCAAGTGAAGGTATTCTTCCCACTTGGATGGTTTGTCCATGACATACATCCTCATCATGTCTTCAATCACCCGATTTACCCTTTTTGTTTGTCCATCTTAATCGGGGTGATATTTTGTGTTGAAATTCAGATTTGTCCCAAATCCATTGAATATCCCTTTCCAAAAGTTTGAGGTGAGCTTGTAATCTTTGTCAGACACAATTGTATTAGGTATACAATGTAGCTTATCAATTTCTCGCATGTATATTTCAACAATGTTAGCTTCTTTGTGTGTTGACTTCACTAGAATAAAATATGAATCTTTAGTAAGCTTGTCCACCACCACCATAATAGAATCATGTTTCTTAGTGGTTCTAGGCAACTTAGTTATGAAATCCATGGTCACATATTCCCACTTCCACTCAGGAATTGGAAAGGGTTGCACCAAATGAGCTGGATGTCTGTGCTCAACCTTAACCTTCTGACATTCAATACATCTTGCAATAAAATCAACAACTTCCTTTTTCATACTTGGACAATATAGTTTCTTCTTGAATGTAACATTTGTCTTCAAGTAACCTGGATGTCCAACATAAGGAAACTTATGCATCTATGACAATATCATTCTTTTCAACTCTTGATCATTCAACACATAGACTCTGCATCTATACATGAGGATCACATCCTCTCGTAGCTCATAACCTTCCAACTTGTATTGTAACATACCTTGTTGTAAAGTCATATTTATGTCCACATAGCGAAGATATGATTTGGAAACTTCTAAAAAAATTTCGCACAAATCAGATTTGTGCATGCTAACAATTGTAGCATGAATCTCATTCACTCTCCTGCTCAGTGCATCATCCACCTCATTATCCTTTCCTCTGATATGTTTTATGTCAAATTCATACTCACTAAGGAATTCTAACCATTTTTTTGTCTTACATTTAAACTTGGTTGTCCAAATAGGTACTTCATACCACTATGGTCTATCTTTAGCTCAAATATTTTACCCATGAGATAGTGTCGCCACACCTTCAAGGCATGCACTATGGATGCCAATTCAAAGTCATGAGTAGCATAGAGACTTTCATGCTCATTTAACTTTCTTGATTCGTATCACAACACATTCCATTTTGACTAAGGAATCCACCAAGTCCTTCCTTGCATGCATCCGTGCACACAACAAAATTTGTATCAGGATCCACAATCCTCAAAATTGGCGCACTCATCAACAAAAGTTTCAAGTGCTGAAAAACTCCTTGCACAATCTAGAGTCCATGCAAATAGTGCACCTTTCTTCTGTAGGGATGTGATTGGATGCACAATCTATGAGAATCCTTCAATAAACCTTATTTAGTACCCTGCCAGTCCCATAAAGGACCTCACCTCTACAACATTTATTGGTGTCAATCATTCCTTAATGGATTTTATCTTTTTCGGATCCACAACTATTCATTCCTTGGAAATGACATGACCCAAATAATGAATCTTTCACTAGAAAAATGAGCACTTGCTCATATTTGCATAAAGTTGATGCTCCCTCAATACCTGCAACACCATCCTCAAGTACTAATTGTGCTCCTCTTCATACATTTAGTAAATAAGTATGTTATCCATAAATACAATGACAAACTTATCTAAATGCTATTTGAAAAATCCATTCATCAGATACATGAAGACAACGACTGCATTCGACAACCTAAATGGCACCACTATAAACTCGTAATGATCATATCTTATTATGAATGCAGTCTTACTAATGTCTTCCTATTTTATTCTCACTTGGTGATGTCTAGATATGAGATCAATCTTTGAAGATATTTGTGCATCTGACAGTTGATCAAAGAGGTCATCTATCCTTGGCAAAGAATACTTGTTCTTTAATGTTACTTTTCTGAATTTCTTGAAGTTGATACAAAGTCTCAACATACCATCCTTCTTCTTCACGAAAAAAAATGGCAAACTCCAAGGTGACACACTTGGGTGTATATACCCCTTATTCATAAGCTCTTCAATATGCATCTACAACTCCTTCAACTATGTTGTGCTCATCCTATAAGGAGTCTTGGATACAGGTGTTGCTCTAGGAATCATATTTATAGAGAAATCAATATCTCTTTTTGGAGGCAATCCTAGCATCTCCTTAAATAAATACTCAAACTCTTTTAGTACTGTGTAGTCTTCAACACTCAACACTTTGTCCTTAGGTTCCTCTTCCATGCAAGCTACACATACTTGACATCCTTTTTTGTAGATTGTTTTCAACTGCAAAGATGAAATTTCTCTGATAGTTATATCTCTTGGAATTCCTTGAACTATCCTCAAGTTCCCTTCCTCATCCAAGCAAGTAAATTCCTTATTGTAATATTCTAGGACATCATGGTTCTCATCCAAATAATCCATACCAATGAGGCAATCCTACAATACCAAAGGTATAGTATTCAACTCATCCTTTGTGCTCATTCTATTCATTTCCATTGGACATGCCTTGACCATCTAATTAATTTTCCTTTTTTCTCCTGTAGCTAAGTGCACCAACCAAGGTTTTCCAAGAGTGCTTCCTGGAAATTGGAAATTGTCCACCATATTAGGATCTAGATAAATATGACTAGCTCCCGAGTGAATTAAAATAACAATAGATTGGTCATTAATATTACCTTCCACCTCAATCATGTGTGAGTGAAACTCAACTTGTTTTTTATCCAGTGTTGTGTAAATCCTTGGCACATTTATTCCCATGTCCTCAAGTGTCGCAACTTGTTGAACATTGTGTGTAGTCCTTGCTTTATTACCTCTTTGAGGGAAATCTCTGTGCATATGATCTTCGCCACAAATCCAAAATTTAATAGATTGGTTCCATGGATTTTTCTCCAATGTCTCTGTCATTCTAAACTCCTTGGGAGTTGTCTGTCCTTGCACAGTATTTTTGAAAAATGGTGGTTCATCCCCCTTCTTCCTCTATTCCACCTTAGTTTTCATCTTATCTTTCCAATCCTTTTGGAAAGTTGATCTTCCCCTTTTCTTCTCATAAAGACACTTAGAATTCCTTATGGTTTCTTCTAATGTCTTAGGGTCATCATACTATATCTTGTCACTGATAAATGAGGGAAGGCCACTTAGGCACCTCTTAATTTTAACTTACTCATCCTTGATGAATGTGACATATTTCAACAGATATAAGAATCTTATTTCATACTCATCTATCGTCATACTCCCAATCTTGAGTTCGAAGAACACCTTCATTTTCTTGTCATAGTATCTCTTGGTTAAATATTTTTTTTGGAAATACCTCTTGAAGTCCCTCCAAGTAACCTTCTTCTCATCAATGTGTTGCACATGCACAAATTGATCCCACAACATTTATGCCTTTCCTTTTAGCTAATAGATGGAAATTCTCCCTTCTTCCTGCACAAAATAATTATGAAGTTGGAAGTACTTCAACATACCCAAAAACTATGTCTATACATATTCATTATTCTTATGCTCACCGTCAAAGGAAGGAGGCTTGATCTTATTAATTTCTCCCTATAGCTCATCCACCCTAGTCCTTCTCTTATGCTTTTAGACAGAAGATGGACTTGATCTACTACACACTTTCCTAGAAGATTTCTTTGGTGAGTGATGATGATTCCTATCAACATTTCTTGCTTCTCTTCTTTTCTCATCATGAGACCTGCGACTACTTGACCTACTTGTCTCTATCTCTTTATCCATTTTGTTTTCTATTCTATCCAAGATTTGCATCATCTTGACATTGAAGTCATGTTGCCACTCCTTGGATATCATAAGCCTTACATTATCATATTTATAGCTATGAAATATTTTTGCAATCCCTTTATGGTTTCTACGAATTTCCTGCGCTCCTCCTTGGATTATGTACCATAAACACCCAAACTGACATACAAATCCTTGAATCCATCATCAGGACTATAATTCCTTTGCTCATATTCCATGATTTTTACCTTCTACAATATTTGTGTCTTTCTCTAATCACTAATAATTCTGTAAAATGTGTATAAAACCAGATTTTTTAGACGAATTCATGAGAAAAATTCATGAAAACTCTGCACCATCTTGTCAAAATCCTTTCTTCTAAAGCCCATGTGTGCATTGATATTCAACACACACCAATGCACGATGTCAATTTTTAACTTGTACACCAAGTATCAGTAGTGTGCATGCACCACAACTTTGTTCTGTGCAACCCCAAAACCTTTAGTGCATACACCCATGCACCATATTTTACTATGCAATACTAGTGTCACACACAACAATATCATAAATTTAGCATGCACATTTGTTCATTCTTATCTTATGTGCACCATGTCCATGTTGAAAATCCAAAATTGGCAACTTGTCATTTCAATTTTTTCCTTAAGTAAAACTCATCCCATGCAGGCTCAGTGTGGAAATCATAGCTCTGCAAAGTTTTGTTGAACTCTAGCCCATACAAGTCCAGTGTTGAACCAATTTCTCTAATACCAAACTGTAAATTCCCCATCCTCCCCGAATGGGTTATGCCACACACTTCTCCAAATATATTCTCTGATACCAAAATGTAACGTCCCTAGCCACCCTAGGTTGGGCCACGTCACCCAATCTCAAATTTTGTAGCTTTGAATCAACCGAATTGCAACATCCCCAACATACTACTGACCAATGCTACTCCAAAAGTGCACTGGACAGATTCTATTCCAATCACAAGTCTGTGCAATATAAATTGAATTAGTGCACTCGACCTCGAGCTGAGTCTCTCCACACTAAATCACAAATTTAAGCAACGGAAGTAACTCAAACAACTACCTACACCAACATATTGATCACACAACAAAACCGTGCACACAACCAACATGGTGTCATATGCCAATTCTAATTTCCCTATGCATGGATTATATTTACCTAAGCAAACATGTTGTCCCTTGACCAAGTTTTGAGGATCCTTTGTCATGGTTGACCTATTTTTGGGACTTTGACAGGCTGTCGAAGACAGAGCACAAGACGAAGCGAAGATCACGGGATCTTGGCCCCTCTTAAGGGATTTTTGGGTTTTTGGGTTATGTAACGGGTATGGGGATTTTGTCCCATGGGTTTACCCATGCTTAGGCCTATTTTGTAATGTATAAATAGAAAGCCAGGCGATGTAGGAAGTAGTTCGATCTATGTGATTGAAGAAATTGTAAGTTGTGCTAAGTGCAAGTAATAGTTGTAAGTGCTTCATGCATACTGTGTGAGACTTGCAGAGCTAAGTGCAAGTGACCGATGGCTGAGTGCTAGTACTGGCTATGTGCAAGAAGACGTGATTAATACTTTCATAGTTAAGTGCAGTTCATCTGTAGTGCTTTGTGCACAGACTGTGTAAGGCTTTGTGCCCAGATCTACTTGGGGAAGGAGGATCTGGCGAGGTGCGCGCAGATCTCTTGTCCTATGCTGAGTAGGGTTCTAATGCTTTGTTCCTGTAAGAATATTGATAGAAGATAATAAATAGAATAAGAGCTGGTGGATGTAGTCCCAGGGTGGGGGTGAACCACGTATATCTTGTGTTATGGTTTCTTTGTGCAATGTATTGATGTGTTTATGTGTTTACTTGTTTGGATTCTTTGATATAGATGAATGATAGATAGATATATTGATGCTACATGCTTAATAATATGGATGAATGCTAGAGATGACCTATGTGGATGTGCTTAGTGCTTGAGCATACTAGATCTGGTTGAATACTGTGATGCTTTGTAATTAGGGCTTCGTTTGCGAAGTAGATACTAGTTTAATACTGGTGAACTATAATTGCTAAGAGATTTGATAAGGTGTTATAATCATAGATCTGTGTCCCAAATAAGGTTACACACATATGAGTCCTACAACCACCCCTGCTTCTACCTCGGGTGAGACTTCATCTGCTTCGCAGTTGTTGCTGAAAGGGCCGGTAGTTAGGGTTTTGTTGGTGCGCTCTTGAGAGTTGAACCCTGGGTCTGCCCCTATGCCAACAAATGGTTCCATTGCTAGGACTTGAAACTGTGATTGATGGGAACTGAGTAAGAAGAAGAATCTATGTGCGGAGATCTAACCTGAAACTTTGATTGTTGGGAACTGAGGAAAAGAAATAAATCTATGTGCATAGATCTGTTGCTTGACTTGCGAAGCTCTATGCTAAGGAAGGAGGCAGATATTAAGAAAAGAGGTAATATCTGAACGCTTTGTGCTCTAATAGAGGTAAGAATAGTGAAAATTATTAGAGCTGGAAGTTTTTTACTCTACCGAAAGTAAGATAAGTGGAAATTTTTGTTTCAAGAATATGGATCTACGTATGTTTGATAAAAAAATTCCTAGCCTGAAAAATAGGGTGCAACTAGAAGAAATAATATTTGATATGAGTAGATCTGATAAGAATAGTGACAGATATGTTATTCCTATGCATAGAAATAATGTTTGGACTAATAAATGGATGCAGGACCCTAGAAAAGTTTTTTTGTAGGTTAGCTACTATGATCCTAGTGCGTAGTATAGTAAATGTTGGGGATCATTTAAGAGAAATATAGAATTAACTCTTTGTTACAGTTGCAGAAGGCCAGGACATCTTGCTAAGGAATTCCTTGGTAGAAGACCCAATTGTATTTGTTGTAAAGATATGGATCACAAAGTTTTGTATTTCCCTAGAATGATTGCTAAGATTGAAAGAATGAATATGGAACAAGTAGACCCTGAGAAAGGTCAAGAAACTAAGACCATGGAAAAACCCAAGAAGGAATCAGAGACTGTACTATTACATATGAAAGAAATGTTGAATCACCACAGAGATACTAATCTATCAGAGATATTAAAAGAGAAAGAGCAAAGAGAATTAAGAATAGGAGGCTTCAACATTAATTGTATTCTGGATGAGGAAACTCAGGTGAATATAATGACAGAAAGAACTTGGGAAATTTTAGGAAAGCCTGCTATGATTCCTTAATTAGGAGGAATAGGATTATTTAGATGAAAGTTGATAACCCTTTGTGGAAGACTTACCCAGATATCTATGAATGCTCATGGAACTTCGACAGAAGAAGATTTTGAGGTTGTTAAATTTATTGAGAATAATGCCCCATTTGCTATGTTACTATGAAAATCTTGGATTGGAAGGGATTAGGCCAAGAGGAAAGAAGAAGAAGTAAGAATTAAAATATTTCATGAATAGGAGGATCACACACTTTATTGAAGAACAAGAGAATAGATCGAAGCTATTTAAAACCAGGGATGTCAAATTTGAAAGAACACAAGAAGACTCACAAAATACTAAATCACCTACCCCAGATAGCGAAGAATTATTGCTCCTGAATACTAGGAAAGAATCTCAACAACATGAAGTTACTATGCCAAGAAGAGATAATAATCAGAATGGAAAGAGGAATAAAGAGACGAAGATCACTAGGGAAAAGGCTAGAAATCTCAGTAAGAAGAGAGCAAAGATTGAAAAAATACAGAATATTCCAGAGGGAACTTCGTAGAAGGAAAACTTGCAAAACTGGAACTTCGTCGAGATAGAAGAATAGCGCCACATGGCACTTCTCCATGGAGAAGAAATATATCCATTGGAAATAGTATAACCATTAGACTAATGCCCCGAATGGGTAGAACGACATTTGTGGTCATAAGACTCACCATCAAACCATTGGGACCATGTCGTAATGGACATAACTGAATTAATGAAGGTCTCTTGTCCATTGAAGAGATCTGTTACGTTGTTGTATACTTATTCTGTCGACTGTTGCACCGAGAACACTTTTTCGAATTATATCAAGGAGAAGTCATTGCTACCGTGTTGTGATTAGTAAGATCGACACCAATTCTATTGTTTTTCATAGTCATTCATCCATCCGATCTAAGCATGTATGTCGAATGAGCTCAGAGTTGGGGAAAAAATCGTCAAAGAAGTTCTCATCAATCTCATGGTTGAGAAAGTATTGTCTGAAAGTATTCAAGCGTCTTCGAGGAGAGGAGTGCAAGCCTCTTCTTCAACCGCTCGTGTATCCAGACCATCCTGAGTCATCACAGAAAAGAGAACCAAGCATAGAGATGACCTAAAAAATGCGAATCTAATCCCGACCATCTTACCCCACTACATCCTGCCCCTGGCCGGTGCAGTGAGTCGTGATAGTGTACCGAGAGATTTTGAGTACACCATGGTTAATACGTACCTCCTGAAGGGGATACATGCAGTTAGAGTGAAACATGACAAGATCACAACGTTGAATTTTAACAACTTCAATATAGGAGACCGCAAGAACCATACTATTCTCTCCCTGTAAAAATTCTTGACCAGAATGAAGGGGAAGAACTCGAAAAAATCCCCCAGTCATGGATGATGAACCTCACACAGTCCACCCTTTTGAACATAATGAAGATCCCACATTTTGGACGACACGAGGAGGTCAACGTCTGTGTTAAGCTCCTACTCTCATCTTACCATGGTGGTTACTTATGGCTATACTGATGTATCATAGTTGATCCGACGTTGATCCATAGGATCACCAGATTGAGCATGCAAGGACCTGATCCACAGGACTTCTATCTGGGGAAAGCCAGAGATCATGCATTAGTGTAGAAGATCAAGGATATCTATGACGATGTTGAGAAGGGGACGTGAGGTTACAAGGTAGCTTCCATCCAGAATGGTGTAGTGCAACTAGCATGCCAATTAATTGCAGGAAATCTAGTAAGGAAGAACAGGCCCACACAGGTCACAAGGTTTGTCGTTGATCTCACAAGGAAATGTGTAGAAGTCCTACAGATGAACTTGGCGAAGTACCCAGTCAACCAACTGGAGTTAGACTGTTGCAAAGCTTAGGATCAGGGCTATGAGTTCCACTTCAGCTGGCTCCTAATCCTCATAGTGGTTATTGCTTGGGAGATGTCGGAAGGTGCGACCTTCCTGAACATTGAGTCGTTTGAGCCGCTTGCTGCAAAATTCACCACTCTGGTACTCTAGTGATATGGGAAAACAGTGGCAGTCGAATGCATTTTTTCATACATATTATCTCCAACTGAAGAGGGATATCGAAGTCGAACCTCGCATGAATCTGAACACCCTAAAAAGGTTCCGACCCCTCATGAAGTTATGCGCAGATCGACACTTCATCTATATGACTACGCAAGAAAATAAGCATAAGGAGGAGATTTAGTTGTACTACAAGCTCACATAAGAGGACCTTGAGGAGATAACTAAGGACTAGTCAGCATAACTCCTTATCCCCACTGATGTTGCAGATATGTCTAACCTATAACTTGACATCTTGGAGGCCACTCACAAAGAACATGACACACCCAGACCCAATAGAAGGAAGAAGACCATAGAAGTCCAAGACTTATTAACGCATGATAAAAAAATAGCTTCAGTATCACCTGGACGAGGGGGTGATGATGAAGTAGAAGATATAAACGGAAAATAAGATGATCAGAAGCAAGGTGAAGTAACACCACCTAGAGATGAGGTTGATCCCTTGAAGAAGAGGAAGGTTTCTCCCACGAAACCCTCTTCCCGGAAGAAATCCAGAGCCACCTTGACTAAGATGCAAACTGTGCTCACTGTCGATGACTTTGAATTTATCATAGCAGCTGTCGCAAATGCTTCGCAGGACATCTTACAAAAGCATGAAGCCAAGCAAGAAGAAATGTAAGAAAAAATTGAAGTTGAACTCCGAGGG
This sequence comes from Picea abies, assembly GCA_900067695.1. Taxonomy (NCBI): domain Eukaryota; kingdom Viridiplantae; phylum Streptophyta; class Pinopsida; order Pinales; family Pinaceae; genus Picea; species Picea abies. Next base: position 26,552 of record CBVK0100099131.1, read on the forward strand.
GTACAATAGGCCCTTCAGTCTAGTCACACAGTCTCCACTGTGCCCCTACCGTCGGGAGAACTAGAGTTGGGAGATGAGCCAGCCCAACTCCGCAGACTAGCTGATGCAATCGAAGCTCACCTTCTTCATGCACAGAAAGAAAAAAAAAAGCCACCCATGCCTTGAAGCAAGCACAATAAGTAGTCGTGGATCAATGCCGAGTTACGGAGCAGGAGAAGGTTTCTCTCCAGACGAAGTTTGAAGAGGAGAAAGAAAAGATTCGACAAGAAAAATAACAGTTGCTCGCAGAGAAACTCGAGGTGAAAGAAGCAATCAACAGAGCACTTCTCTCTGTGACAGGTTTAGGGCCAAAAGTAGAAGACTGAGTTGAACATCAAGTAGAGTATCTTGCAGAAACTATCCAACAACTACAACAAATAATAACAAACTTAGAGCTATGAAAAAGACCCGACACTCTACAGGAGGTGAGGGATCAAAGAGAAGCAACTGCCTGAAGCATAGTTGAGAGAATAAAGGCCCTTGCTATGGAATGTACACAACTAAGTGATTGCAGTGCCTAGAATTATGAGCGACTCACTGATAATCTAGAAGTGAAGGCACTGGAATCACAGCTCTAGGAGGCGAAGCAAGAAGCAGAGACAATACATGCACAGTTGAAGCCCCTATCATCTGTTGAAAGGATGAAGCGATCACAAGAGAAGTGCACTGCTCAAAAATAGGTCCACACCATTCAGAGCAGAGTCATGGAAGTGACTCAGAGGCTCCAACCTATACAAGATGAGGCTTGCCAACTGTTCTCAAAGATCGAAGGCCGAGGAGCAGAACTGGAACAAGTCATCAATGCGGTTGAACAGTACCTAGAGGGACCTGTCAACGAAGATGTTATCCAAGAGATCGATGAGCAAGAGGCCATGGCACAATAACAAGTCAAAGAAGCTTGAGCCAAGCTCGAGGATTTTGAGGCAAAATTACCCAAATCAGAGTGACTCGGGATGAGTCACAGGTGAGTGTTGAGGGCCTATTGGCCCTTGACCAAGCTTTGAGGATCCTTGTTCATGGTTGACCTATTTTTGGGACTTCAATAGGTTGTCGAAGGTGAGATCGGAAGAGCGGTTCAGCAGGAATGCCGAGACCGATCTCG
>CBVK0100099132.1:0-27120 GCA_900067695.1 Picea abies
GCTTATCTCTGAGAAGAGATGTGATGGTTGCGCTCATTCGCAAGAATATTGTTACAATGAAGCTCTGAAAGCCTTTTTACAATAAACAGGAGTGTAAAAACCCTAGACATCCAAAAGCCTAATCCTAGGAGATGAAGCGCCAAAAGTCATGTGGGCCTCGTTTGGGTAAGTCAAGACATCAACTTCCTGGGGTCGTAACTTTTACATACGATCTCCATTTTAGGCTTACAATAGCCCAATGGAAAGAACTATCTAAGGACTAGAAATGTTGATGAAAATTTCATGGAAAATTATTTTTATTGCTACATACCCGAAAAAACATCGTTTAGGGCCTTAAAACGGCTTTGAAAGTTCAGGACCTGAAAAACTGCTAAAAATAGTAAATTACCAAAATTGCCATAAAGTTGTTTTGAGCCAGCTAGAAAAGCTGGGTGGCCACTGATATCCACCTGGATCAATCCTCCCTCCTTAGGAAGCACTGGATCAATCCTCCCTCCTTAGGAAGCAATGGTCTCTATTGTGTTGAGTAGCCCCATCAGATGAGGAAATTTCTGCTGAATTTGGCCCCGGGTGAGCCACTTGCCTTGCTGCAGAAGATGCCTTGCTTTGACGACTCGATAAATCTAGATCCTTTGTCATCGAGTGCCCTTGATCTGTGTGTCCAAAATCTAATCATTGGATGCCTGTTGTATGTAGATGGGGTTGAGCTCTGTTGGTGTCAGTTGTTCTTCTACGTCTGAGGTGTCCAATAATGGTGGGAAATAAGGCCGAAGGAGGTCCACGTTGAACACTGGGTGCAGACCAAGGAAAGGAGGAATGTTGAGATCAAAAGAATTATCCCCCATAGCCTTGGTGATGGTGTACAAACCATAATGGAGTGGGCGAAGCTTCCGATGGGGTCCTATAAGGCATTGTTTCTGCAAGTGCAACCAAACTTTGTCACCCACCTGAAACTTATGTGGCACCCAATGTTGCTCATGGCGTTGCTTGTACTAGTCATTGGACTTCTATAGGATATCCTGAACCTATTGGCGGATGGGATGGATCCGCTTAATGAACCGGATGGCTTTGTCAACTTCAATTGGAGCAAGAGATGAGTCGGTTAAGGTGACCGCAAGGGGAAGTTCAACATCTATGGGACCCAATGGTTGGAATCCCAACCCCACCTGAAAGGGGCTGTGGTCGGTTGAGCTATGCAGGGTTCAGTTGTAGCTTTGTTGGACATAGGGAAGACTCTCATCCCATGTGCGAGGGTGCTTGGAATTATACATGCCCATTATATGCATGATCATTCGATTTACGACCTCAGTTTGGCCATCTATCTAGGGGTGGAAGGCCGTGGATTTGGTGAGCTTGGTGTCCAATAGTGGTTGGAGGCTTGACCAAAATGTGCTGAGAAATTGACTATCCCAATATGAGACAATGGTTTGTGGGATTCCAAAATGTACCCAGACTCGTTCAAAGAAGAGCTTGGCAGTGGCTTCTGCTGTGATTCTCTTCTTTCAGGCAACCAATATCGCCATCTTAGAAAAGCGATCAAAAACCAAAAAAACACAGTCATTTCCCCGCTTGGTGTATGGGAGGCCCGACATGTAGTCAATTGAGATGGATTCCCATGGCCTGTCAGGAGTAGGAAGAGGGGTGTATAGGCTCTGTTTCTTAGTGGTCGGTTTGGCAATAGTGTAGACAGTGCAGGAACTGATATACTTGCTGACCTCCTGTCGAAGTTTCGGCCAGTAGAAATGTTTATGTAGCATCACTATTATCTTTTTGGCGTCGAAGTGTCTTGCAACCCAACTGTAGTGGACTTCCTAGATCATCTTTGCTCGCTCGATTGATGGAACACAAATATGGCCTAGATGAAACAACAACCCATCCTGAAGATGGAAATTATCGACAACTGCGTTTTCACCCAACATTTGGTAGGTGGTGGTGAAGTTCGGGTCTGTCTCATAGAGTTGGGGCCATCCAGAGGTCTCATGGCCACAAGAGTCTAGGACCATGGTGAGTGCCGTGACTGGCAGTCTACTGAGGAAATCAATGATGCAGTTGGTGCTTCCTTTTTTATACTTGATGTTGAGGTGAAATTGTTGTAAGTATGTGGACCACTTTCGATGGCAATCATTCTGTAATTTGACTTGCATCTGCATGAAATGTAGTGGCTTATGATCAGTGTGGATGACTGTCTCCTTCCCAAGAATGTAATGTCTCCACTGGCGACAGTCTTGCATAATGGAGTACGTTTCTTTATCGTAAGTGTCTCATTATGATAGGCCACGGGGTGGCCATGTTGAGTGAGAACGTCCCCCACAACATAGTCTGAAGCATCTATCTCGATCTCAAAGGGTTGTTGCAAGTCTAGTAGTGAAAGTACTGGGGCTGAGCACAAGCGCTGCTTCAAATCATCGAATGCTTATTGTTGGGACCGGCCCCACGCAATTTTTTCCTTACTGCCACCCCTAGTTATTTGGCTGAGGGCCCATTCAATATGGCAGAATACCAACAAGAACCTGGGTAGAAATTGGCAAGGCCCAAGAAGCTTCGAAGCTCAGTGAGTGTGGTTGGGGATGGCTAGTCAAGGATGACTTGGATATTGGATGGATCCACATGTACGCCATGTTGATCAACAATGTAGCCCAGGTAATGGACCCTGTCCATGCCGAAGGAGCATTTTTTCAAGTTGGCATATAGATTGTGCTACCACAGGGTGTGCAAAACCTGTTGAATATGCTGCAAGTGTTCTTCCCAAGACTTGTTGTAAATGAGAATGTCATCCAGATACACCACTACCAAAGTATTGGTGAATTGTCGCAGAATATCATCCATCATCCTCATGAAAGTGGCTACAACATTTGTCAAACCAAAGGGCATGACCAACCATTCAAAAAGGCCTTCCTTTGACTTGAAGGCGGTCTTCCATACATCTGTCTGTTCTATCGGACCTGGTGGTAGCCATACTTCATATCAATATTACTGAAGTATTTGTCTCCTCTGAGTTGATCAAGGAGGTCGTCGATTCGGTGAATTGGGTACTGATTTCTAACTGTGATTTTATTCAGGGCCCGGTAATCAATGCAGAGTCGCCATGTTCCATCTTTCTTCCGTACCAACACGATTAGGCTCCCACAAGGTGATGAGCTGGGATGGATGTGCCCCTTGTGGAGCAGTTCTTGGATTTGTCGTTTGATCTCCTCATTCTCTTACATAGAGCGAAGATAGATTGGCCTATTGGGCAGCGGTGCACCGGGGGTCAGATCGATGGGGTGCTTGACCTGACAGTGCAGAGGTACCCCGGTAGGTGAGGAGAAGATATCCGAGTATTCTTCGACAACCTTATCTACTTGCTTCTGCTGTGTGGAGAGGTCGGCCGTAGAGACCTTGGATGTGGCTGTGATATTTCACTCATTCCGAGAGCGAATCACGAAGAAAACAAACTTCCCCGTCTGAGAGATGACCTTCCTACATTGTTTGGCAGAGATCAAGGAAATAACACTAGGTGGGACTACCTTGGGTATCTTGTACAATTTCCTGTTCAAAGTGATAATCACACTACGAGGCCTAGACTCATATAGAGCATGACATTTCCATAAATATTGTTGGCCCAAAATAACATCACAAACTTCGAGAGGAGCAACATCACACAATACCTCATCTTTGAAGGGCTTGATGTTGTACAACAGTTGAGATTGTTGGCTGACACGAAGATCGCTTCCTTGGCGGAGCCATCTAATGGTGTAGGGTTGTGGGTACGGCGTTGTTGGTAGGGCCAGCCGCTTGACAACCTCTGCTGAGATGAGGTTCTTCTGGCTACCACTATCAACGATGAAGTGCAGCGGGGTGCCTTTTACCCACATATGTGAATGGAAGAGGCACTCTCCTTCTTCTGGCTCGTCTGGTTCATCAGGTTGTAGCTTGGTGGTAGCAAAAGTGGCACTGGGTTCCGTGTCAATGATCCGTCTTCCCCTTTCTATTTTTGACTCGGAGTCATAACCCACATCTGATTCATAGGCTTTCATTTCAACCACCAACGACTTCTTTGAGCGACAGTCAAGAGTGTTATGCTAAGGGCTCTTATGGAAGTCGCACCAGTTCTTGATATCTTTCTTTCTCTTTCCGGTGTCCTTCTTTGCTTGCGGCTTGGACTGGTTGTCCCGATACTATCCATCTTTGCTCTGCCCTTTGTTTTGTGGTTTGGGGCTGCCCTTTCTTGGTTTTTGCTATGAGGGGTTCTTGGGCCCAAATTGCCGTGTCTTTTGTTTGAGCTTCTACTCGATTTTGACGGTATATCGGTAGGTCGCGCCCAAGGACGAGATGTCCAGAAATTCCATTTCAGTCTAGATGTATCTATGCAAAGCACCGTGATACTTTAGCACCAAATGTTGCTTTGAATATTTGATACACAGCTTGGTGCGCAAGGTATGGAAGATATTTGTGAACTCTGGCACTGCTTGGTCTCTTTCTTGCCGCAATGTGGTCCATTTGGTATACAAGTCGTCATAACTTCCAACAGGGTAGTATTTTTCCTTAATAATATCCCTGAAGGATTCCTAGGTGGTCATGACTGTAAATAACGAGGGTTCCTCTGTTTCCTTTTGCTCACAGAAAGTTTCCCACCAATCTTTGACACGGGGAACGACTTTGAGGAGTGCAAAAGTAATATTTTCTCTATTCGAAAAGTTATGGACAGAAAAATACCCTTCTAGTATATTCAACCACTTATCTACACCATCTGTGTCCATCTGACCTTCAAATACAGGAATATCAAAGTTTATTTGTACCTTTAAGGGGGTGGCACCTCCGCTCGAAGAAGATGCATCGTCTGTTGGTAGCCGCCGAAAGATTTGTGAAAAACTATCCATCATCTCGTTCCTCTGTTGTGTGAGGGCTTCCTCAAGCAACATTTTAAAAGGATCTCTTATCCCATCATCTTTCTTTTCTCCTACCATGAGAGGTCGCTTGGGCATGCGAGAGCTTTGGTCCTCAAGATAAATAAGCTCAAGACCTAATTCTTTGTACTCTGACCTCGTTGGGGACATGCATTAAGATGACAAGGACCAAAATGCTCTAATACAACTGATCTAGATTTTAGGAGCAAAACGAAGTGACTACAGATTATTAACAGATGCTTAACATAGAATAACAGAGATACAATAAAATTGGTTTTCTATTCAATAAGAAAATAAGATGAAACTGTTAAATGCAGCGGAAAAAATCTTGTTGGAATGGTGGCGGCTTATCTCTGAGAAGAGATGTGACAACTGTGCTCATTCACAAGAATATGATTACAATGAGGCTCTGAAGGCCTTTTTACAATAAACAGGAGTGTCAGAAACCCTAGACATCCAAAAACATAACCCTAGGAGATAAAGCCCTAAAAGTTATGTGGGCCCCGTTTGAGTAAGTCAGTACATCAACTTCCTGGGGTCTTAACTTTTTTCATACGATCTCCATTTCAGGCATACGATAGTTTTGTGCATCAAAATTACTCACTTCAATGATGACCCATTGTCGTCATTACTAGTGTCACATTTTTGGTCGCAAGTGTCGCAAACATCATACTGCCATCTTGCCTATATGTCGTGTCTCTAACGACATCATAAGAACACTTAAAAGGCATTTCAAAAGACTAGTTTTGAAGAGGAGAAATCATTTGACAAAGAGTATAAGTCTTTTTCCATGGAAGAAAATGTAAGGTAGCTAGAGAGGTAGTGGAGGGCCTAGAGGGCCCATAGTGATAATAGTGGAGGTCATTCAATGTAAAGTGGACTAGGTCCACTATATTATTAAATAAGGCCCACTATGGTAGTTAAATATAATAAATTTAAGAGGACTTCTTAGAAGGTTCTACTTCTAGAAGATTCCTCCTCTAGAATGTTCTTAGGTGATGGTAGCACTATATAAAGATATTCAAGCAATGTAATGAGACATGAAGAAGAAGTAGTGTATTTGGAGCTGAAGCTCATTAGGAGGATGCCCCCTCGAAGAGGCAAGTGAACAGGAGAGGATCCCTTCCATAATAGGATCCATTGTATGGTGTTACCCTACCTCAAGGGTTTTGGATATTTCTTGTGTTCATTGTTATGGTGAATGGTTTATGGTCTATTCTTGGTTATTTCTGAAGTATATTTGCAGATCTGGTATAGGTACTTAACAAAAAACTACTCAAAAATCAATTTTGGAAGGCAACGCTCCCCTATACAATGTCAGGGAGTGCCAGTTCTTTGTACTCTCTTTTGGGGGAGCATTGCAACACTCTGTGCCCCATTCTGAGGGAGCGTTGCCCCTTTTTGAGCGAATTTTAGACTATTGAGGAAAATCAGGGAAGAATCCCCCTCATCATTGGAGTTGGTTGGATTCGGATCTGAGGTCAAGGCTCGATCTTAAGGAAGATCTACAACTGAAGGAGAAGGATCTTCAACCTATCCAAAGAATCTCTTAGGTGGTTGGGCCTCTCCAAGCTTATATAAGGAGGCCTTCTCAGGTACATGGAAATTTAGAGGCATCAAACTTATGATCTCATAAGGAAGACATCAATGAAGTATCATCATTTTGTGTGGATTATTTGAGCAAAGGGTTGGACAAGGAGAGTTGGGAGAGGTTGTTGCACCTTCATCAAAGGTCTATAAGTATTCTCTATTGTTCTCATTAATATACATATATGCTTGGCTTGTTTCTTTCAAGGTTGTGTTTATTCTACATGAAATTGTCTCTATTAGATAGATTTGGTTTCAAGCTAATCTTAGTAGAATAAGAAGCTTGTTCTGTCTTTGTTTGTTTTGCATGACTTAACAAGGAGCTTGGGGATCAAAGCTCAACTCAGACTGTGCGAGGACGGACATCTTTAAAAAGGTACACCTTTATTCCTCTTCTCTATACATTAGTTTAGCTAGGTTTAAAAGGATGTCAGTGACCAAAGTTAGCACGTTTCTGTCTTGATCTTAGAGATTTAGTGTTCAAGAGGAAATCCACTTGTCCGTAGGGGTATTTTTTTCTAACATAAATTTGCGACTCCATTGGGGAAGGAATACTATTTTTCTTTCCTTGGTTTTTCCCTGCCCTTTTCCCACCTTTTAGATCACTTTTACTATTTATTCATCATCCATTAGCCTTCTCCTACCTTCACTAGCAATTTCACCAATTTTCATGCATTCTGGGTGAGTTTTTCTTCATTTTTTTGACCTTTTTTTTAATTTTTGGGTGGACCAACGCCCCCCTGTAGGCCATACCAGAGTGCTAGCACTCCCCTACAATGTTTTAGGGAGTGCTACAACACTCTGTACCCTTGAGACAGGGAGCACTGGTCTCCTTTTTGGAAGATTTTTGCCTTTTTCTACTCAGATTTTCTCAGCATGTTTTGTGGAAGTATTTACCCAAACTTTTTGATTGGTTTGTAAAGTTATTGAGGCTGATATTTGGTGATTATCACCCCTTATTGTCTTCATTGGAGCTTGAAACATTTTCAGAAACATGAAATTTCCCTTTCTAGCTACTTGTTTTGTCGGGACAATTTGAGTGATTTCTCTTTCTCTCTGTCTTTGCTTGGATTCTTCTCTGCATCTTCTTGTACTCAATGAATTATTGTTGGTTGTCAATTCCTTGGTTTAGTTCTTGTTAGAACAGGTTATATCTTACTTGTTTTCTTTCGGTTCTCATTGCTTTGAGTGCATGCTTTGCTTGAAACCTTTTTGCTTTGTGTCTTTTGCATCTGCATAGGACTCTTTCTCACGATTGAAAGTAGTAGAGCATGGAAAGATTTGTATTTAATTTATTATGCATTAGACTCAAACAAATACCATACTTGCATTCTTGTTTTTGGGTAGTGAAACTAGCTTGCATTTGAAGTAGCAAAATTGCATGGTTTTAGGCATTTTGGGACATTATGCATCTGGAATGATAAAAGTTTTCTCCTTCTCGTAATATAGATTTCATCAAAATGAAATATTTGCATTCTCATTTTCTTCGCATTGCTTAGAGTGAGTCAAAACATCAATTAGTCTAGTCCATGCTCCTCTTGAGTAAACAACAACCTTAAAATCAAGCGCTAAACTAAAATTTATTAGACTTTTTTACATTTTTGTTAGCAAACCTACATTAGCTTAAAGTGTAGGGCTTTGGAATAGGTTGAAAGGATAACTTTCCAAAGCTATCAAACAAACTTAGCATCTTGCGATAGGGGGAGAAAATCCAATTTTCGTATCAGCTTACTGGGATCCCCCTCTCACACAGGGGTTACGCACAAGGTCGCGTTCGGGAGAGTTACGGAGATTATCCCTCCGTGGTTTAACCGTTCATAGTAGTCAGATCATATATTGGGGGTTCTTCTTGAGGTTCAACTGTCTTCATTTGGTCTCGGTGCTTCCGGAACTCCGAATCTGTTCGGGGTCCTCTGGAGTTCTATCGGTCCACTTGTCCTCAGTTATCCTGAAGGATTTCAGACTTGTTATCCTACCCATACGTTCGGACTGGACTGTCGACTATACCCGCCTAGGGGCTGAGTGCGATTTGGTGACCTTGGTAGCCATAATCTTAAGGGTCTTACACAAGGTGATGGTGAAGGGAAATCTCACCGTATCTGGAACAGACGCTTTCAAACTCACTTGGGCTCCTTGGAGGGTAAATCCACATTTACTATGTGGAAGCTTGCACCAAGGCATAAGTTCATTAAGCAGGTCGCCAATGTAATTGATCCACCCACTTTATCCCCGCCCCTTCCTATATTGACCTCACGACGTTGGATTTCATCACCAACTAGTGGTTTCATTGTGGGAAGTTTTGTTTGATTGTTTGCTTCTTAGATTCATAGCGTGTGTTGTTTGTTTTACTTAGTGGACCTTAGGTCTAGTCAGTGTTAATGGCATCAAATTTTGGGAGTACCCATGGAGGAACCCCTTGTCCCGAGGAACCTTTCAACTTTCCTTCTTTTGGAAACATTGGTCCTCCATACATTGCCACACTGAGTCTCCCGGGACTCACCATCAGATTACCGGTTTGGTTGTTCCCCACTCCGATGATCTTGAATCTTCCCAGTGCTGCACCTAATGCTTCAGATGTAAGTACACCACACACACATCAACCTCATGTCAACTTTTCACCTTCTTCACCCATTAAGTCTCCTTCCCTTTCTCCTTCTTCGCTTAGTGAAAGCTCTAAAGCAAGTAGCCAGGTTGATACAAAGAAGAAGAAACATAAAGATAAGAAGAAGAAGAACCCGAAAAAGACCAAGCCTCCAACCATATCAGATGTTGGATCCAAGCAAACGACTATTGTCAATAGTATTGGGAGTGTTGATGAGGTCAACAAGATTAAAATGAAGAATCTGAAACCCAAATTCCCTTGCATTCTTGTTAAGGGTGACCACTTTCTGAGGGATTGCACTGGTCTTCCCAAGGTCTTAGAAATGTGGTCCTCCACGTCATCGGCCCCTGCTAGACATGCTGGTGACGCCCCGTCAACTAGTGACGTTAAGGTTGGTAAGAAGAAGACAACTGTCAAATTTCCTTGTATTTTATGCAAAGGTGATCATTACTCTCACCTTTGTCCTCGTATGGATGAGGCTTCTTCTCTTTTGGAAAAGCTTCAACTTCCAACTGGTTATCATAAGATTTCCCCCAACCCATCGTTAGTTGATGGACTGGTCAATCCGGTTCCATCCCCGGTCAGTCTGGTTGATCAGGTGGTCAATCTAGTTTCATCCTTGGTTGAACTACTAACCAAAGTAGTTGATCCAGTTCCATCATCGATCAACCCCACTTTTCATCTGAAAAGTGAAACCCAAGTGACTGATCCAGTCCTATCATTGGTCAGTCCCACCCTTCATCTGAAGAGTGCCAACGTGGTCAATCCCACTCCTCCTTTGACGAGTGCCAAATTAGTTTCTTCGCTCCCTTCATCAATCAGTCTGGTTGATCATGTCGTCAATCTGGTCACGTCCTTAGTTGAACTAGTTGACAAAGTGGTTTATCCGATCCCATCTTCGCTCGATCTCGCTCTCCCATTAAAGAGTGAAACCCAAGCGATCGATTTGTTTCCACCTGTCGACCCCATTCTCCCCTTGGAGAATGAAACCCAAGTGGTCGATTTGATGTCATTATCAATCGATCCTACTCTCCCACTAGGGATTAAACCTGATTTTTCCCACATTTTTCTCGTTGATATCGAATCTACCGTTCTGGGGGACATTCCTCCCTCTCCTGCGAAACCCCCTCCAAGTAATTTGGCCATCCTTTTTTATTTTGGTGTGCTAACTTGACCTCATCTTCCCTCTCACATTCCTTTCAAGATTATAGTACAGGTTTGTGGTCGGGCCATTCCTCAGATACTAATAGACGAAGGTTTGTCAGTTAGTATTTTGTCCTCTATTGCTTGGCAAGCTTTGGGTTATCCTCAGCTTGTGCTAGTTACCCAAACTCTGTTCGCTTTTAACAGAAGAACCAATCATCCTTTAGGATTCCTTCCTCAGTTTCCTGTAACTTTGGGAGGGAAAACTGTCTTTATTGATGTTATGGTAGTCCATGACCCCTTGGATTTCAATTTACTCCTTGGGCGATATTATGTCTATGCCATGAAAGATATTGTGTCCACTCTTTTTCGTGTGATATATTTCCCGCACGATGGAATAATGTTGACTATTGATCAACTTTCATTTGTTGGCCCTGACTGGACCATCAACCCAATGACCTCCGTAAATGATTCTTATATGCAGTCGGTATGACCCCTGCCACAGGTCAATTATGTGGCGTTGTCTTCCATGGCTTCAACTTCTGACGACTTAGATCTGGTAGTTGACATGGTGATCTCTTCGGTAGGGCTATTGGAGCCTGATCTCCTTACCCCTGACGCGACCCTCAACGTGTGTTCCTTCTAGAGCATTTCTCTTCAATCCAGTAAAGATCTCTTGGAAGCCATGACCAAGTTTTGTCCCTTGACATGGTTTACTTCCAGAGCATTATCCTCTTGGAAACCATGATCAAGAAGAAATTACGAGCATAGTTTTCTCTTCTCTGTGGCAAGCTTGTTAAAAAATGAAACAAAAGTTATGAGCATAGTTTTTCCTCTCTGTAACAAGCTCCTTAAAAAATGAAACAGAAATCTAGGGATTCAACCCAAAGCCTTGAGCATAGTTCTTTTCCCGTGACAATCTCGCTAAAAAATGAAACAATCACCTCTCATACCAGGTTGAGTCTTTCGTTAGGTCTGGTATTTGAACCTTCATTTCATCCACCCTTTTCTCCATCTAGTACAGATATTGGTGACAACCACAAAGTCGATGAATGAATTGAAACTTGGGGGGCATGTCTCTAGCCTTTGATGATCATTCTGGAGTTAAGACACTAGCTTTCAAGTTGGGGCCAGAGTACCGATCTTAGTCTTTGTTCTTTCTCACGCTCGTAAAAACATGAGAACGTAATCGAGCAACCTTTTATCTCTTTTTTAGGCTCACATGGATAAATGAAAAAGAAACACCTTGGAGTCATCTTTAAGTTGTTTTTAGACTCTCTAAACATGAAAATATTGCCGAGTGATCTTGCTTCCTTTCACACTCGTTAAAAGGTTTGAAAGGGAGTCTTTCGAGTGGTAGTTTATCTCTTTTTCGGCCTCGCAAGACTAAAATTACAAAAAAGGACAACCCTGGACTCGTCTTTAAGTTCTTTTCAGACTTTCTAAACATGAAAAATCACCGAGTTTACCTTCTCTGGACTTGTTAAAAAAATCATACATTGAAGGGCCCATATGGGACCAAACCCTTACTTCTTCTAGTTCGTTAAAAAAAGGAAGAGGGACTTACCGAAGGTGAGTTATATCGAGCATGTGTTACATTCCTCGATCTCGTTAAATAAAAAAGAGGTACTCGTCTATCTGGATCGGGGAAAAAATTGAAGGAAGCAAGCCAAGTAGTTTTTGAAAACATCACCAGTCACTCTTACGGTCACCCTTGAACACGACACTTTGTCTTTTCACTCATTTTAATCCGTTGAACCTCTGCATTGAACCGATCCTCTGAGTTCTCTTACTCCTTTGGGTCACCCGATGAAAGTCACAGTATCCATTGCATCATCATGTTTTGGTCCATGTCATGTTTTTGTTGTTATGCCTCAGTGTTCAAGGGAAGTATCTGCCTCGAGAGTCAACCATCACAAATTTCCTGTTTCAATACCTGTGTCAATCCATGTTCATTTGATCCACCAATTTACATCTCTGTGTCTGTTTCATGTCATTGATGGGGGATACATCAAGGCCCTCCTTCGATGAGTCTATTCGTGTCAACTTCGGCACATTATCCAGGAACTAGACTTAGAAACTAGTTAATACCTTGGGACCTGCATGCCTCAATGGCATGCCTCCTCACTTCCGACAGTGGGTTTATATCATTGACCTCTAATCGGATGATTCCACGGATGTTTGACATCATCTCATTTATTCACATTTGTTGGAATGTACTAGGGTACCTTGGGAATCATTTACATCAATGGCGATTTCCCTCGCACTTATTAATGGTTTACCTCTTTGACCCGTAATCAAGTGGTTTCTGCCATGTTCGACATCAGGACATCTATTCACATGGTTAGATTTGTACTACATCAGGATCAGTAAGAAGACCCTAGGTTGAGTAATCACTCTTATATGTACTTTTCCCAGGTTGTGACGGAGTTTCTTTTGAACATTGACACATATACTATCACATAGATCCACTTTGTATTGGCCGTGGCTATGTCTTGTCGTCTCGTAGATCCATTGTGTATTTGTCGTGGCTACGATTAGTTAATGTCATGGAAGTATAAATCCATGTTGTATCTTCAGTGGCTATACCCTTTTTGTCAATATAATTATGCATCCGCAGTGCATCTTATGGCGGCCATACCTTGAAAGTCTTTATCACCCAAACATAGGTATGCCTGCCTTGGGTTTGAAAAATGTCATAATTTTTGTTGATGGTTGTGTGCAACTTCTACCAGGTTCTCCGTGTCCATACTCTTGCTCGAAAAAGTCTACAAAGTACTTCAATCATCAATTTCTATCTTCCAACTTCGCACTTTGGGGACAATTTGTTACACATCAAAATTACTCACTTCAACGATGACCCATTGTCGTCATTACTAGTGGGCCATTTTTGGTCGCAAGTGTCACAAACATCATACTTCCATCTTGCCTATATCATGTCTCTAACGACATCATAAGAACACTTAAAAGACACCTCAAAACACTGGTTTTGAAGAGGAGAAATCATTTGACAAATAGTACAAGTCTTTTGCCATGGAAAAAAACCACTCAAAAATCAATTTTGGAAGGCAGCGCTTTCCTATACACTGTCAGGGAGTGCCAACGCTCTGTATCGTCATTTGGGGGAGCATTGCAACACTCTGTGCTCCATTCTGAGGGAGTGCTTCCCCTTTTTAAGCGAATTTTGGACTATTGAGGAAAATCAAGGAAGAATCCCCCTCATCTTTGGAGTTGGTTGGATTCAAATCTAAGGTCAAGGCTCGTTCTTAGGGAAGATCTACAACTGAAGGAGAAGGATCCTCAACCTATCCAAAAAATCTCTTAGGTGGTTGGGCCTCTCCAAGCTTATATAAGGAGGCCTTCTCATGGTGAAAGGTACATGGAAATTTAGAGGCATCAAACTTATGATCTCACAAGGAAGACATAAGTGAAGTATCATCATTTTGTGTGGATTATTTGAGCAAAGGGTTGGACAAGGAGAGCTGGGAGAGGTTGTTGCACCTTCATAAAAGGTTTGTAAGTATTCTCCATTGTTCTCATTAATATACATATGTGCTTGGCCCGTTTCTTTCAAGGTTGTGTTTATTCTACATGAACTTATCTCTATTAGATATATTTGGTTTCAAGCTAATCTTAGTAGAATAAGAAGCTTGTTCTGTCTTTGTTTGTTTTGCAGGACTTATCTAGGAGCTTGGGGATCAAAGCTCAACTCGGACTATGCGAGGATGAACATCGTTAAAAAGGTACACCTTTATTCTTCTTCTATATACATTAGTTTAGCTAGGTTTAAAAGGATGTCAGTGACCAAAGTTAGCACCTTTCTGTCTTGATCTTAGAGATTTAGGGCTCAAGAGGAAATCCACTTGTCCGCAGGGGGATTTTCCTGTAACAGATAGCCCTTTGGAAAGATCTATCTGAGGACTACAAATATTGATTGAAATATGTTGAATAATTTAACGATTGCTACATACCCCAAAAAACATCATTTAGGGCCTCAAAACGGCTCCGAAAGTTCAGGACCGGAAAAACTTCTAAAAATAGTAAATTACCAAAATTGCTAGAAATCTGTTTTGAGCAAGCTGGAAAAGGTGGGTGGCCGCCGATATTCACCTGGATCAATCCTCCTTCCTTAGGAAGCAATGGTCTCCATTGCGTTGAGTTCCCCCATCAGATGAGGAAATTTCTGGTAAATTTGGCCCTGGGTGATCCACTTGCCTTGGTGCAGAAGTTGCCCTGCTTTGACGACTAGATAAAGCTGGATCCTTTACTGTCAAGTGCCCTTAATCTGTGTGTCCACAATCTGATCACTGAATGCCTATTGTATGTAGTCAGAGTTGATCTCTGTTCGTGTCAGCTATTTCGCTACGTCTAAGGTGTCCAATAATGGTGGGAAATAAGGCCGAAGGAGGTCCACGTTGAAAACTGGGTGCAGGCCAAGTGATGGAGGAATGTTGAGCTCAAAATAATTATCCCCCATAGCTTTTGTTATGGTGTACGACCCATAACGTAATGGGAAAAGCTTCTGATGGGGTCCTATAAGGCGTTCTTTCTACAAGTGCAACCAAACTTTGTCGCCAACTTGAAACTTATGTGGCACTCGATGTTGATCATGGCGTTGCTTATACTTGTCATTGGACTTCTGTAGGATATCTTGAACATGTTGGCGGATGTGCTTGATCTGCTCAATGAATCGGGTGGCTTTGTCAACTTCAGTTGGAGCAAGAGATGAGTCGACCGAGGTGACCGCAAGGGGAACTGCAACATCTATGGGACCCAATGGTTGGAATCCCAACCCCACCTGAAAGGGGCTATTCAACTATGCAGGGCTAGCTATGTTGGACATAGGGAATACTCTCATCTCATGTGCAAGGGTGCTTGGAATTATACATGCGCAGGATATGCATGATCATTCGATTTACGACCTCGGTTTGGCCATCTGTCTGGGTGTGTAAGGTCGTGGATTTGGTGAGCTTGGTGTCCAGCAGTGACCAGAGGCTCGACTAGAATGTTCTAAGAAATTGACTATCCTTATCTGAGACAATGGTTTGTGGGATTACAAAATGTACCCAGACTTGTTCAAAGAAGATCTTGGTAGTGGCTTCTGTTGTGATGCTCTTCTTGCAGCCAACCAGAATCGCCATCTTAGAAAAGAAATCAACAACCACAAAAAAACAGTCATTTCCCTGCTTTGTGGACGAGAGGCCCAACATGTAGTCAATTGAGATGGACTCCCATGGTCTGTCAGGAGTAGGAAGAGGGGTGTACAGACTTTGTTTCTTAGTGGTTGGTTTGGCAATAACGCATACAGTGCAGAAC
This sequence comes from Picea abies, assembly GCA_900067695.1. Classification (NCBI taxonomy): domain Eukaryota; kingdom Viridiplantae; phylum Streptophyta; class Pinopsida; order Pinales; family Pinaceae; genus Picea; species Picea abies. The sequence continues at coordinate 15,535 of CBVK0100099132.1, forward strand.
CCGATATACTTACTGACCTCCTGTCAGAGTTTCAGCCAGTAGAAATGTTTTTGTAGCATTGCCACTATATTTTTGATGCCAAAGTGTCCTACCACCCAACTGTAGTGGGCTTCCCAGATCAGATTCGCTCGCTCGCTTGATGGAATGCAAATATGGCCCAAATGACATAAAAACCCATCCCAAAGATGGAAATTATCGACAACTGCGTTTGCACCCAACATTTGGTAGGTGGTGGCGAAGTTCGTGTCTTTATCATAGAGTTGGGGCCATCCAGAGGTCTCATGGCCGCAAGAGTCTAGCACTGTGGTGAGTGTCACGATCGATAGTCTATTGAGGAAATCACCAATGCAATCAATGCTTCCTGTTTTATACTTGATGTTGAGGTGGAATTGTTGTAAGTATGTGGACCACTTTTGATGGCGGTCATTCTATAATTTACCTTGTGTTTGCATGAACTGCAGTGGCTTATGATCATTGGGGATGATTGTCTCCTTCCCAAGAATGTAATGTTTCCATTGGTAGCAGGCTTGCATAATGAAGTACATTTCTTTGTTGTAAGTAGGGTACTTATGGACGACATCTGATAGTGTCTCACTATGATAGGCCACGGGGTGGTCGTGCTAAGTGAGAACGATGCCCACAACATAGTCTGAAGCATCTATCTCGATCATTGAACTTTTTTTTATTGGGACCGACCCCACACAAATTTTTCCTTACCACCACCTGTTGGCACAGGGGCAGACCCAGGGTTAAGCTCTAGCAATGCACCAACAAGCCCTAACGACTGGCCCTTTCAATAACACTTGCGAAGGAGATGCAATCTCACCCAAAGTAGCAATAGGGGGTTGCAAGACACATGTGTCTACAACCAGAGGAAATGCAAAGTGGATCTGGGATAACGACACACAACAATCTATATATTATTTACCCTTACTAAGCTTACTTCGAAAGTTATATATCTGATCTAACACAACAATGCAATAACAATATATTGGATGGAAAATAACACAACATGAATCGCAAAGAACAACAAGATATACGTGGTTCACCCTCTCCCTAGGGCTACATCCACAAAACTGTTTTTCTTGATATATTATATGAAAACATACAATTCTACCTGTGCACTTAGCTTGCAGATCTCTCTCCTTCTCTCTCTCCCCCTCCTTGTGCACCCAACTGCAGGGTTGATCTTCGCACCCAAATGAAGATCCACAATACAGTCTCAATATTGTTCAACAACAATCAATAATGAACAACAATAATCATAGTATCAATGAACCAACTTAGAATGAACCCTCCCAGGTCTTCTAGACCTTTATTTATACATTACATGGTAAAGTCTAGGTGTCAAAACCCTAGATCCAAAAACCTAGGTCCACTTTTTCCGTGCTTTAAGGTCTTCGCCAACCCGTCTTTCCTTCTTTTCCGCAAGGTACTCCAAAGCACTCGTTATTGTCTTTTTCCGCTTGCTGAGTTGTCCATGATCCAATTTCCTTATTGGTATATCTTTCTCGATCTTCTCTTCCAATGTTAGGTTTTCCTTTCTTTTCTCACTTTGACCCTTCCTCGGTTTATGTGCCTTCCGCTCAGTTCGTACTTCACCATTCTTCCTTAATCTTCACTTCCTTACATAACCAAGGAACAACAGGGCCCCAAAACTCACATGTGACTCATCTTGAGTCACTGCAAGACCGATCCTTCCAATTTACTTCGACTGCAGACTACAAAAAGTAGCCTGTGCTTTCTGCTCTGTCCCTCCCTATCATGTGCAGGCTGTATTTTCTATGTCTAGTACCCAGTTTCAACTGCACTTGGTACCTAGACACTTCTTCCTAGCTTTTATTAAGAGCTGCGAGGCAACTGGTTGTCATAATACAATTTCAACCAGATCCCATTTACCAAACCTTCTTTCCCTTCTCCATTAAGGGTCTTCATCTGCGCGCCTCCTGCTTCTATAACATAGGAAACTTGAAATGGCCCTAGCCAATGTGTCCTGAACTTCCCTGGATGCTTCATGAACTTGTTGTCATATAACAATACCAAATCTCCTTGCTTGAATGCCTTCCTCTTGATATGTCTGTGATGATAAACGTTCTCCCTTTCTTTCTGTACCTGCTGATGAAATCTTGCAATGAACCTGTCTTACTCCAGTTCTAGTAACTGCGCAAGCCTATCTTGAACAACAACAGTGTCATCCATACCTGTAAATGTTGTAATTCTTAGGTTAGGAACCAAATACTCCATAGGTACGAATGTTTTTAAGCAATATACCAACTTAATGGGAGTCTATGTTGTCAGCTTCTTGCAAGTAGTTCTATTGGCCCATAGTACGACTGGAATTCTTAAATCCCAATCATCTCCGTTAACACTGGAAATCTTGGTCATCATTGTGTCCAAGATCTTATTGAAAGCTTCGAATTTACCATTCACCTGCGAGTGGTATGGAGTGCTCTTCTGATGGTGAACTTCAAATTCCTGAGTCAAGGCTTCAATAGTTTTGTTGATGAAGTGTGTGCCTTGATCACTCATGAGGATCTTCGGGCATCCAAATCTAGTGATAATATCCTCAAAGATAAACTATACAACTGTAGCTGCACTATAGTCCTTAACTGCTCTTTCTTCTGCCGATCTAGTCAAATACTCTCTCACAATGATAATGTATCTCGCTCCTGTGCGCCTTCCTGGTGGGTTAATAGGTCCCACAAATTCAATGACCCACTTGTTGAATACTTATAATGTTAATTGTGGTTCCAAAGGCATATCATCCCTTCAGGAAGGTTTTCCTACTCTTTGACACACATCACAGGCTCTGTAGTATTCCTTAGCATCCTTATGTAAAGTAGGCCACCAGAGGCCAACTCTGAGAACCTTCTACATTGTTGGTCTCCCTGCATAGTGTCCTCCTGTGATGACTTCATGTGCTTTTGCAAAAATCAATGGTCTTTCTGCCTCCATAATGCATCTCCTCAAGATTTCATCTGGTCCCATCTTATATAACTGTCCAACTATAAGTTGAAAGTCGCCAGCGCGAAATACCAACTGTTTCTTCTAAATGACTGTGTACTCTCGAGGTGCCATTCTTGTGGACAAGAACTGAACTATCTCGGTGAAGTGATCATCAACTTTTCTGATGACCAGCAACTGTGCATTTGGTAGTGTATCCTCCAAACTGGTAGGTTCCTCTCCATGTTTCAACCTAGATAAGTGATTAGGACCTTTATTCATTCTTCCTAGCTTGACCACAATCTCAAAGTCATACTCCTGGAATAGTAGTAGCCATTTGTATATTCTTTCTCCCAACACTGGCTTGTTGACTAAGTACTTCAATGCAGAATGATCAGTGAACATATTAAAATGTCCCGCTAGCAAATAATGTCTAAACTTTTGCAACACATATACCATAGCCAAGCCTTCTCTTTAAGTCGTAGTATAGTTCCTTTCAGCTGTAGAAATATTCCTACTAGCAAAGGCTATAGGGTGGTCAATGTCTCCTGCACCCGTGTAACATACCCAGCCACCCACAGGCTGATGTATGCTACCTTCAATCCCACCCTTGGAATTTGTACTCTTATTGGTACCTTCTTTCTTTAATAAGGACACATAAGATAAAAGATTTAACAACATGCACATCATTATCCAGCAAGCATGCATAATCTAAGATTTAGTTAAATGATAATTAAAATACACAGTGGAATACATTTATACACAGATAGTAATATCACAACAGAGAGCACTTATATTTATAAAAAGGTGACACCAATTGGCTGCAGACCAAGGACGTTCCACCCAACCGTAGACACCACTGCTCCAAATCTCAACAACAGTGTCACCCTCGAGCCAGGGCTATGAATCCACAAGGATGGTTGCAGAGTGTACTTGGGTTCCCAAACTAGTCAGCTCTCAATATCTCATAGGTTTCCCAGCACCCACAACAATCCAAGTACCCAGCTCTCTTCCACCCAGTCTGTACCACCCAAGAGAATGGACCTCCACTCTCCTCTACCACGCAGTCCCTTAGGCAGTCCTTCTCTTTTTTCTAGGGCCTCCAGCACAGCTGGTCCATAATCTCAATGTTGGAACTCTCAGGACTCATAGTTGTGAGAAAAATAGGGCATAGGCCAATGCATCTCAGACATGCAGGCCCCAAGTCATGGTTAGATTTCACCAACAACCATTACAACCAACTATCCTGTGGCTAATCTTTAGCAGTTCGGTTCCCTTTCCCAATCCAAGACGCGGATGAGGATGGATCAATGAATGGGTGAGTGAGTGCATGAAAGTGCGTGAGGTAAATGAATGAACGTACAGGGAAATCAACGAACAAGCCATCAATCGACCCCCCCCATCAGACTAGAGGCGAGTTTAAGTAACTTCGTGGGGAATCAAGAACCTTCTAGTCTTCCCCAAGAAGCTCACATAATCGATCCCCTCCCTTAGGCAAAAAGGGTAATTAACATAGGAATAAACACTTAGCCCCTCAAGCCCCCTCTCTTGTGGAATCATAGCTCCCTATAACTCTAGTCCTTGTCCATCTAGCAGCCAACCATGTATTTATTATTAATAATGATAGAAAACATTACATGTCTTGGGCACATTGGCCTTTTAATAATTGTTTGGCCTTTTAATAATTGTTTGGGTACCCTAGCCTCTTAGCATTGTAACAATACATTATTTAAAATGGGGGTTCAGAACCTGGGGTGTTACATCCCCTCCCTCTTATTTTGGCACTGTCCTCAGTGCATATACAAAATAGAGATCAAAATCTCAAATTTATTCAAAAAGCTGCGAGTACTCTGCCCGCATGGCATCTTCATTCTCTAGCTGTCCAATACCCGCACTAGCTGAACCTGAAAATCTCCCTCTGTCTCTACCTAAATCAGATGCCAATCAATAACATGGTTAGGGTCATGTACATATTTCTTTAGTAAATATACATGAAATACATTACGCACATTCATGGAAGCAGGCAATTCAAACATGTATGCAACGAGCCCTATTCTGTCCAATATTTCAAATGCACCACAGAATCTAGCTACCAAGTTTGTACAACTACCCAATTTCAAATAGCTTTTCTTGGGCTTCACTTTCAAAAATACATGCTCCCCTACTTTAAATTCTCTGGTTGTCATGTTCTTATTCGCATAAAATTTTTGTCTATCCTGAGCTACCTTTAAATTCTGCTTGATCTTAACCACGTGGTCTTCCATGTCCTTGAGCAACTTGGGCCCAAGTAACACTCTATCTACTGGGTTGTCCCAGCTTACTAGAGTATTGCATTTCCTACCATACAAGGCTTCAAATGGGCTCATTCTTAATGAAGCTTGATACCCATTATTATATGCAAACTCAACCAAGTGTAAGTAATCTTCCCACTTAGATGGCTTATCCATCACATACATTCTCAACATATCTTCAATTATTCGATTGACTCTCTTTGTTTTCCCATCTGTTTGGGGATGATATGTCATCCTAAAGTTTAGATTTGTGCCAAATCCTTTAAACAATCCCCTCCAGAAATTGGAGGTAAACTTCATAACTCTGTCCAAGACGATTTTCCTAGGTATACCATGCAACCTAGCAATTTCCTTCATGAAATTTTTTGCAATATTAGTCGTTGTATGCGTTGTCTTCATAGGCACAAAATGAGTAGCCTTTGTTAATTTTTCAACCACCACCATGATTGAATCATGTTTCTTATTCGTTCTGGGTAATCCTGTGATGAAATCCATGGTGATCACTTCCCATTTCTTTTCTGGGATTGGCAATGGCTGCAACAAACCCACTGGGTGCCTATGCTCAGCCTTGACCTTTTAACATTCCATACATCGAGTGATGTAATCAACAACATCCTTCTTCATTCCCAGCCAAGAGAACTGGCTTCTTACTGGTGTAATTGTTTTCTGGTAACCTTGATGTCCAACATAAGGAACATCATGCATTTCCTTTAGTACCAAATTCCTCAATTCTCCGGAGCTAGGAACATAAATTCTATTTTTATGCATGAGTAATTCGTCTTCCCTTATCTCATACTCCTTTATTTTTTGTTATCCATTTTCTTGTTGTAACTTTTTCTTTACTTGTAGGTAATGCTGATCTATAACAAGACCATCTAAAATTATGCTCTTCATGTCTGATTGATGCATACTGATAGCAGTAGCATGCATGAGATGCACTCTTCTACTAAGCGCATCGACAACTTTATTCTCCTTTCCTTTGATATGCTTGATATCGAAGTCATATTCACTTAAAAATTCCAGCCATCTTGTTTGCTTGGCATTCAATGTCAGATGTTCAAAAAGATACTTTAGGCCAATGTGGTCTGTCCTTAAATCAAAATTTTTCCCCATGAGATAAAACCTCCACATCCTCAAGGCGTGAACAATGGAAACAAGTTCCAAGTCATGCGTGGCATAGTTCCTCTCATGTCCCTTAAGCTTTATGGACTCATATCTAATGACATTTCCATTTTGCGTGAGGACTCCCCCAAGTCCTTCCTTACATGCGTCTGTACATACCACAAAAAATTCCTTTGGGTCAACAATATTTAACACAGGTGCACTAGTAAGTAATTCCTTCAACATATTGAAATTATTTTCACACTTGAGTGCCCATTCAAATTTAGTTCCCTTCTTTTGCAAATAAGTAATGGGATGAGCAATCTTAGAGAACCCTACTATGAACCTTTTGTAGTATCTAGCTAATCCCATAAAAGATTTGACGTCTGAAACATATTTGGGTGTCGGCCATCCTCTAATGGCTTCGATCTTCTCCTGATCTACTGCTATGCCCTAATCTAAAATAATGTGTCCCAAGTAATGGATCTGCTTTTGATATAAAGAACACTTACTCAACTTGGCATACAACTAATGTTCTCTCAGTACTTGCAACACCAGTCTTAAGTGATGTTCATGCTCCTCTTCAGACTTAGAATAGATAAGTATGTCATCCAAGAATACTATGACAAACTTATCCAAATAATTTCTAAATATGTCGTTCATTAAGCACATGATGACAGTTAGTGCATTGGTCAATCCAAATGGCACCACTACAAATTCATAATGCCCATACCTGGTCCTAAAGGTTGTCTTATGAATGTCTTCTTCCTTGATTCTTACCTGATGGTATCCTTCCTTCAGGTCAATCTTTGAGAATATATTTTCTCCTCTTAGCTGATCAAAGAGGTCATCAATTCAGGGTAGAGGATACTTGTTCTTTATAGTTTACTTGTTCAGTTGTCAGAAGTCAATACACAACCTCAAGGTTCCATCCTTGTTTTTAACAAAAAGCACTGGTGCTCCCCAAGGTGAAACACTTGGACGTATGTATCCTTTCTTCAACAATTTCTCCAACTGCATTTGTAATTCTTTTAACTCTGGTGTGCTCATTCTGTAAGGTGTTTTTGATACCAGGGTAGCTCTCGACACTAAATCAATTGAGAAATCTATCTCCTTTCTTGGTGGAAATCCGGGTATTTCTTGGAATACATCTTCAAATTCCTGTAGTACCGAGAAATCTTTGAGGCTTGACCCTTTTGTATTATCTGGCTTTTCCACATGAGCTGCATACAATTGACATCCTTTCCTAAAACATCTTTTTAGCTGTAAGGCTGAAATCTCCCTTATAGAGATGGGTCTTGGAACTCCTTTCACAGTGCTCTAGTTTCCATTTCCATTAAAACATGTAAATGTCTTGTTATGAAAATCTAGGAAAACATGATGCTTGTGAAACCAATCCCTTCCAATTAGAATATCATAAGACCCCAATGGTATGATATTTAGATCAATACTAGTATTCAAGCCATTAAGACTTATGGAACAACTTCTGACCATGTCATGGATTCTTCTTTTGGTTCCAGTGGCTAACTGAACCAAACTTGCTTTTCCAAGTTTACTTTTCTCCAAATGTAATCTATCCACTATCTTAGGATCAATGTAACAATGACTTGCTCATGAATCAAGCAAAATAACAACCGGCTGATTTATGATCTTACCTTCCACCTCGATCATATTGGACTGGTACTCTCCTTGTCGATCATTTAAAGCTGCATAGATTCTTCCCATATCTTCGACTGTTGTAGCTTCTTGGATGTTGTGCATAGTCTTCACTCTGTCCTTTTTGTGTGGGCAATCCTTGTACGGGTGATCTTCTTTGCATCCCCAACATTGGATTGGTGGTCTTTCCCTTTTCCCCAAGGAATCTTCCTTCTTGAAATCTCCCTTAGCATACTGATCTTGATGATTTCTATTAGGCTCATTCCTATTGAAGGAAGGTTTGAATCCTTTCCTCCTCTGATCGGAATTCTCATTTTTCTTGTCCTTCCAATATTTCTGTAGAGATTCTCTTCCCTAGCCTTGCTCATATAGGTATTTAGCCTTCCTGATGGCTTCAGTCATGGTCTTGGGCTCATCATACTTGATCTTTCCCTTATAAAACGCCACCAGTCCACTTAGAAATCTTTGTATTTTCACTTTCTCATCACCAACGAACCTTACATACTTTAACAATCCCAATAACTTCTTTTCGTACTCTGCCATAGTCATGCTTCCCAACCTGAGTTCAAAGAACTCTTACATTTTCCTGTCACAAAAATTCTCTGAGAGGTACTCCTTATGGAATTACTTCTTGAACTACTTCCAGGTGATCCTACTCTCATTAATGTGCTCCACTTGCTTCAGTTGGTCCGACCACATTTCAGCTTTCCCGTGTAAATGGTAGGTGGCAATCCTCGCTTGCAGATTTGATGAATAGTTATGCAACTGAAAATATCTCCTGAGCCCAAGAAACCGTGCTTTAGAATCATCTTCCCTTTATCTTTCACCCTCAAAGGAAGGTGGCTTCAGATTCCTCATCTCTCCTTGCAAACTATCTACCTCTTGTTTCTGTTGGTTGTGGAGCCTAATTATTTTCCTGATTTAGAGGTCTTTTACTTTCAGCCGTGTTTATAGCCCATGAAGTATTTACACCCAAGAAGTATGTACACTCTTCCACGCGGGGGAGTGCAGAGGGGGGGTACCCCCTCTGCGGGGTCCTTGGGGGCTATCCCCCCGGCTGGGGGGTTTGGGGGCAAGCAGCCCCCTAGCGGGGGTTCGGGGGCAGCGTCCCCCGAAGGAAAAATTGTTTTGTAAATGTATATTGTAATTTCATTGTAAATATGGACCGTTCATTATAAGGTCGCAGATCTAACGATAGAGATTATGTTAGGGTTTTTTGCCCTAGAATGCAACCCTCTTTTATGAGGGAAATGTATTGCGGCTATGGTTGATAGCGAATATTGTATTCTGAGAGAGGAGACTATGAGAGAAAGAAGAGGAAGTTACAACGGGTTTTGCTGTAGGTTGTATCCCTTCATTTGCTGGATAATAATAAAGGAAGGACCTGACAATTTCTCTGGTGGACGTAGCTCACACTGGGTGAACCACGTAAATCTGTGTCTCTTGTATTGTGTATCTTTTGTGTTTTTTTTCCGCATTTGTTTTATTTTATTGCTTCGCGGTCCTGTTTTTCTAACAACTAGTATCAGAGCGAAAGGTAACTTGTAGGAAAAGAGGGTTCCTGGTTCGAGTGGGAGCAATGTCGGAAGATAGAAAGTTTAGGGTCGAGAAATTTAACGACCAAAACTACCAGTTATGGAAGATGCATATGGAAGATTATTTATATCAGAAGGATCTATTCCTACCATTGGGTGGAGTAGCAAATAAGCTGATGACCATGAAGGACGAAGAATGGGAGATTCTTAACAGAAAGGCTCTAGGAACGATACGACTAAGCCTGGCAACGTCAGTGGCTTTCAATATTTCCAAAGAAAAGAAAATAAAGGGTTTGATGGACGCATTGGCCAAATTGTATGAAAAACCCTCGGCGTCCAATAAGGTATTTCTAATGAAGAGATTATTTAATATGAAGATGTCAGAAGGTGGGTTTGTTGCAGATCATTTAAATGAATTTAATACAGTTACTAATCAACTAAGTTATGTAAAAGTGGACTTTGATGATAAGGTCAGGGCTCTTCTAATCTTGTGCTCATGTTAGAAAGTTGGAACAGCTTGGTCATGGCTGTAAGTAACTCTGTCTCTGGTTTAAATACTTTAAAATTTGATGATGTTGTTGGTGTTATCCTTAGTGAGGAAATGCAACAGAAAAGCACAGGTGAGACATCAGGTAATGCGTTGAACATGGAGAACAGGGGAAGACAAAAGGATAGAGGAAAGGGCTTAGGGAACTGCGGAAATTCTAGGAAGGGAAGATCCAAATATAGACTTGGAAAGATAGAGTGCTGGAATTGTGGGAAGAAAGGACATATGAAGAAAGACTGCAGAGCTCCAAAGAAACAAAGAGATGGACAGTAGGAGAGAAATCAGAAAGCAAATGTAACAGGTGATGTGTTACAAGATGCTTTGATTCTTTCTGTAGATAATATTTCTGAGTCTTGGGTAGTAGATTCAGGGGCTTCATTTCATGCCACACCTCATAGGAAACATTTTCTAGATTATGTTCAAGGTGATTTTGGACAGGTTCAGTGATTTTGGACAGGTTCATTTGGGTGATGATGCACCATGCAAAATTGTTAGAATGGGAAAGGTAAAAATAAAGCAACGAAATGGAAACCAATGGTTGTTGAAAGAGGTAAGACATGTTCCAGATTTAAGGAAAAAATTAATTTCAACAGGGCAGTTGGCAAGTGAAGGTTGTATATCCATATTTATAGATAAGACGTGGAAGGTCATCTAAGGATCATTGGTGATATCAAAAGGAGAGAAGGTAGGTACATTGTATTTATGTACTAGTAATATTGACTCTTCTATATCTTTAGCTTCTACAGGAGTGGATACAACACTATGGAATCATAGGCTGGGACACATGAGTGAGAAGGGTATGCAGATCCTTCACAAAAGAAATTTGCTGCCAGATCTTAAACAAATTGATTTGGACTTCTGTGAGCATTGTGTTTATGGAAAACAAAAGAGTCAGATTTCTCAGAGTCGAAAAAGAAAAGAAGAATGAAAGGTTAGAGCTTGTGCATACAGATGTATGGGGACTAGCTCATGTATCATCTCTTGGTGGCTGTCATTATTTTGTTACTTTTATTGATGATGCAACTAGAAAAACTTGGCTTTATTGCATTCGACAAAAATCTGATGTTTTTGATACTTTTAAGAAATGGAAAGCTTTAGTTGAGAATGAGACAGGAAAAAAGTTGAAGTGTCTCAGATCAGATAATGGAGGTGAATATTGCAACAAAGAGTTTGATGATTACTGTTCATACCATGGGATTCGTAGAGAGAAGACAGTTCCAAGAACACCACAAGAAAATGGTGTGTCAGAAAGGATGAATAGGACAATCATGGAGCGTGCAAGGAGTATGAGATTGCATGCCGGTTTTCCCTTACAATTCTGGGTAGATGCTGTAGATACTGTTGTTTACTTAATAAACAGAGGACCTTCAAGCTCTTTGGATGGTAGAATTCCAGAGGAGGAATGGACAGGGAAAAAGGTAAACTATTCTTTTTTGAAAACTTTCGGTTGTGAAGCATTTGTGCATATTGATAAAGAAAATAGAACAAAGCTTGAGGCAAAATCCAAGAAGTG
>CBVK0100099133.1:0-27653 GCA_900067695.1 Picea abies
AAATGGCTTATCATATCTGTATTCCTGCAGCAACATCAGCATGGTGCTACTTGTCTGCCACCCTACTGTATTACTGTCGACATCTCAACACCTGCCACCCTCCTCCCGATATTCTTGTCGACATCTCAACAACTGTCGCCCCGGCAGTCATCACATACGTGGCGGGCTTTTGGAAGCTTTTTCAGACTAGACTGCTATATACACCAGCAGCCGTGGAATTTGGAACTTTTGCCAGAAGATCAGAGTCCTCCGAGGAGGTGGGAGGGCTCCATCCGTTGGAATCTTTCCCAAAAATGAGAATAAGCCCACCACTCGCTCGGCCCTTTCTGTCATATTCCACAGTTTACACGGTACAGTTTTTGAAGTTTTCAGTTTACTCCAGTGCAGAGCGTTTAAGTGAAGTGTACTATATGTATAGTTAAGTGAAGTGTACTATATGTATAGTTTATTTTACATTACATTTTTTTTTTCTGTAGAATAAAGTTTACTATATGTATAGTTATATTTTACATTTTACATTTTTCTGTTAGAATTAATAGTAATAGTAAGATTTAAGTAATTATTAATTGAATTTGGCAATTTAGTTTAGTTGTTGGTGAAATTGTATTTTTCCATTGTTTAAATTGTAATTTTGAATGTATAGATGAATCTAATTCTTTGAAAAATCTCTAATCCACATAGATTGTGCAATCTCAACAATTTATATGTGCAATTTCATTCATTCTTTCAAATGTAACTTTTTTAACATTTTTTCAGCTGTCTCTTTTTTTATCAGTTTTTCCCAAAAACCATAAAAATTTTGAAAGAATTAATGGAATTAGTGATATCAATTGTTGAGATGCAGATTCTAAGCCTATTAGAGGGATTTCAAGAGATTGGATTCATTTATCCATTTTCAAATAATGAAAAATTATAATTTCACCAACAATTAATCATATTCCAGTTTTGAAAAAACTTTTGAAAAAAAAAAAAAAAAAACTAAATATTTATAAATGAAAAGAATGTAAAGAAAAAAAATTAAATATTTATAATGAAAAGAATATAAAAAAAAAAATATTTGAAGATATTTAAACATTTTATGATTTAAATTTTGGAAAAAAAATAATTCTAAAAGGATGATCCAAAAGAATCTAAATCTCGACATGTTCAAACTACTATCCTAGTTAACAAAAAAATTTAAACATTATCAAAATTCCGTATACATTATTTTTGTATGTTGGTTTCCCTTAAAATTTGATACATTCTAAACTAATCTAAATACTTTAAAATTGGTGTGGGGAGTTATGCTGAAGGATTAAGGGTTGGGGTTTATGATTAAAAGTTAAAAGGTAAATTTTGAAGTTTTGGATTTAGGAAGGTAAATGTTAATGTTAATGTTGTGATGTTGAATCTTTTTGGGTTAAAGGTTAATGATTATGATTTAGGTTTTGATTAATGATGTGTGAATTTTAAGTTTAGCTTTATTGGTGAATTATTAAAGGTTTGAGTTTTGGATTAAATGCTAAGAGTTAAATAATAGGGTTTAGGTTTTGCAACTTATAATCTCAAAATTAAGGGGAATATACCCTATCTTATCATTCTCATATAAGCAAGTATTTCTCCCATTGAGAGCATTTCTATGATTAGATACCTAACTTACAAGAATAAGATAAACAACATGGACGACAAGAGGCTTCACAACATTGCTTCAAACTCTAGCCACAAAACCACCAGTATGGCATAAATATGTCAAAACTAGGTTAAATCATCGGAGAATACAAGAAGAATCCATCATGCAAAATACAGATAATATTACAAATATTATAACTTCTAAATTTGAGAATATGTATAACTTCTAAATTTGAGAATATGTGGTGTGATAAAGAATTAGAGGCTAAAAGGAAATTAAGATACTGCAAGGAGGTGGTCAACCCTAATTTAAAACATCAAAAGTACCTCTTAGTTTTGAGAAATGAAAAGAAGAAAATCAACATTGCTAAAATAAGAACAAACTCTCACGAGCATGTGGTGTGATAAAGAATTAGAGGCTAAAAGGAAATTAAGATACTGCAAGGAGGTGGTCAACCCTAATTTAAAACATCAAAAGTACCTCTTAGTTTTGNNTAATGAAAAGAAGAAAATCAACATTGCTAAAATAAGAACAAACTCTCACGAGCTAGACTGGGTGTTGAACATTTCCCAAAACACCATGTGGGATGAAAGAATTTGTCATCTTTGTGACACTAAGAGGGTTGAAAATAAAAAACACTTCCTCTTAGATTATCATGCCTATACCCAAATTAGATCTCAATTTAAAAATATTTTCCACAATACAGATCTTCCTAACCTCCTAAGTCATCAAAACTACAGTGATCTTGGAACGCTTCTCTCAATGCTTTTTTATTATAGAAATGCAATTTTAAGGAAATCGAAGTAATCTCTTACCTTGTTGTGATCTTGGAACGCTTCTCTCAATGCTTTTTTATTATAAAAATACAATTTTAAGGAAATCGAAGTAATCTCTTACTTTCTTAAGGTTTGATAGACCAATTGGTCTCAATGGACATTAATGATCATTATTATTCAAGATGATTGACAATAGTGTGAGGTTTAAGATTTTGGGTCAAAGTCTAACTCTTATGGGTCTTATGGATTCTATTAATGATGAAGAGGATTAGGTTTATAGGTTAAGAATTAAGGACTAGGTTTTAGGATTAAAGATTAAAGGATAAACTTTAAGGTTTTGGTTTTATGGTGAACGTTAACTATGTAAGGATTGGGAGTTTTAAGTTAACAACTAATAGTTGCACTTAAGTTAAGAAATTTCTTAATGATTGCACTCTAAAGGTTAATTCATTTGTTTCATTCACATTATCAAATTGTTGGTCCATTGTCCACCATACACCACTTATTTCTATGTTCTTTGCCCATGGTTCAAATTATTAACTCTCTTAACCCATTTTAGTTGCCAATATTGTGGCTCCGTGACAACATTTTTGACTACTATGAAAGGTAATATGTTCATTCTCCGCTTCTCTATCACTTTCAAATAAGGTTAAAAAGCATATCAAAAAATGCACTTGTAAATTCAAACATTGTATAATCTAGTACATGCTCAAGCTTCGTCTTTAATTCATCGACGAGTTTAATGTTTAACGTGTTTAGGTGTAGGGATTCATAATTATAGGTTTGAGGCAAGGTTAGGGCTTAATTTTAATTAGGGTTAGTAAGGATTAGTGTTATGTTTGTGTGAGGGTTAAAGAATATGATTGAGGGTTAAGAGTTAAATGTTAATGGTTAAGAGTGAAGTGTTGATGGTTAAATTTCAAGTGTTGAGGGTGTTGAAGATTAACTAGATATCTTAAGGCTGGATAAAACCAATTTACAATTAAGGTTAAAATTAACTTTAAAGATAAGGGTAATGGTTAAGGTGTAGTGGTTTAGGGTTATAAATTAATAATTAGAGCTTCAAGCATAGCATAGAGTTAAATTTTAAAGATTAAAGTTTAAGGTTGTAAAGTTAAGGTTGATATTTAAAGCAATTGTAAAGGTTAAAGTTTATGGGTATAAAATAAGGGTCAATATTAGTAGTGTGATGACTAAGCATTTAGCATTAACAACTAAGGGTTATGGGTTAAATGTTGATCTTTAAGGGTAGGTGCTTAAGGGTGCAAGTCATTTGTAATGGTTAATAGTTGATGGTTAAAGGTTAAAGGTCAATAGTTAAAGATACTATAGGGGTTCAAGGTATAAGTTGGGTTTATAATTATGTATTAAGTAGGCTTAAGAAGTATGGTTAAAGATTAAGGGTTAAAGTTAATTTTCTATTCAATGATTTAGAAAAAAATGGTCTATTTAAAGTACATGATTCAAAGATTAATGGTTGAGGTTCGAAGGCTTAGGGTTAGTGATTTATGGTTAAGTATTTAAGAGTTTAGGATTAATTAGGTTTATGGTGTACTAAGGGTTTAAGATGATACATTAAGGATTAAGGATTAGGGGTTATAATGTAATCCTGAGGATTTAAGATAATTCATGGGTTAGCATTTTAAATCTAATGATGATATGGCATATGGGTTTAAGACAAAGGGTCGAGAGTTAAGGGTTCAAGACAAAGGCTAGGATTAGGCTTATGCATTAAGGACTAAATCTTAAGGGTTAGGATCAAAGTTAAGGGTTATAGTTAATAGGAGTTGTTAGTGATTTAGAGATAAGGTTTACAACATGATAAAGGTTTAAAGTTAAGTTTTGTTGAGGGTTAAAGGTTAAGTGTCAATAATTTAATGGTTTAGGTTAGTTAACGTTGTTTAGGTGGAAGAAGGTTAGTTAAGGTTATTTAGGTGGAAGAGTTAAGGGAGTAGGGGTTCATGGCCCAATAATTAATGGATATGTGTCATGGTAAAGTATAAAGGTAAAAATCAATTTAGGGGTTAATGATTCAAAGACATGGGTTTGTTTTCAAAGGATTTAAAGGATTTTTTTAGAGTTATTGGTTCAAGAACAAGGTTAATGGTGTGAGAGTCAAAATTTTTGGGTTAAGAATCAATGGGTATAGGTTAATAAAATGTATGAGTTGATATTTACGGTCTTTGAGTTAGGTTGATTGTTAATATTATAAGTTTAAGTGATATTGATTAAGGGGTAAGGGTTAAATTTAAATGTTCATGGTTAATGTTAAGAGAGGAAGAATAACTAGGGTTCTTTAAGGGATAAGGTCAATTGTATGATCAATTTATGGTACTCAAGGTTAAAGGTTATGAGATTAAGTTTAATGCTTAAATTTAAGTGTTAAAGATGTAGTGATTTAGGTTATGGGTTGAAAATTAAAATTTAAAGTGTAGAGTTGAAGTGTAAGGTTTAAAGTTTAGGGGTTTAGGGTCATGGCCAAGGTTAATGGTGTAATGGTTAAGGTTTGTTATTCATGACTATGGTATGGAGATGAAAGGTTGAAGGTTAGGGACTAGAT
Source organism: Picea abies (assembly GCA_900067695.1). Lineage (NCBI taxonomy): Eukaryota > Viridiplantae > Streptophyta > Pinopsida > Pinales > Pinaceae > Picea > Picea abies. Next base: position 4,946 of record CBVK0100099133.1, read on the forward strand.
GTTAAGGATTGAGGGTTAATGGTCAATAGTTTAGGCTTATTATATATTATGGTTCTATATAGGTTTACAATTTCTAGGTTGGATTCATGATTATGTTAAGAATTGAAACTTAAGTTTATAGTGAAAGGATAAGGGATACAGTTAATTTAGCAATTAATGGTTTAGAGATAATTTTGGTTTAACAAATAAATTTTAGGATTAAGGGTTAACTTGGATATAGGGTCAATGGTTGAGGGTTATTGATTAAATTTTGAAAGTTCAAGGTTTAAGGGTTTGTGGCTAATTAGATTTCGAGTGTACAAGAAGTACAAGATTATGGAGTAAGGATTAAAGGTTACAATGTATGGTAGAAGGATAAGGGTTAAAATTTATCAACGAAATAATGGTATATGACATAAGGTTTTATTTAGGGTTAAGGGTAAAGATTGAAGGATTAATTGTCAAGGGTTCAAGGTGTAACTTAAGATCAATATTATGCATGTTAAGAACCAAGGAATAGGTTTGAGGATCAAAGGTTAAGAATTGTAGTTGATTTAGGTGTTAGTGGCTTAGAGATAAGGATTGAAAAGGATAAGCCCTATTGAGGGTTAATAATTGAGAATTAGTAGTTAAGAGTTTAATTATTTAGGTTGTTTCAGGTTATCTAAGTTGTAAAGTTTAAGGGTGTAGGGGGTCATGGTTATGTGTTAAAGAGTAAAGGTTAGGTGTTAAGATTAAAATTTCACATTTATAATTAATGGTTTAGATATAAATATTTGAGATTTAGGGAAAATTTTAAGGATCCATATTTACCTTAAAGTATAGATTTAACCTTGTACAATTAATTACTGCAAACATATTCTTAATAAAAATAGAAAATACGCAATGGAACACACACACATTACACACATATTTTTACCCTGGAAACCCAAACCGGGAAAACCAACAACTTGTTTAGAGTCACACCTCTAATGTTCTATTCATCATGTCTTCATTGTTTACAATACAATACATATATGGTATCTCGTGACATCCAAAACCCTTATTTCATTGAATTGGATTAGTCAAAAACCTTAATTCCTTAACCAAAATTAGAAAACCATCGGCGAAAACCATGTGCCAGAAAACCACTAAAAATGGACGCAAAAAACGCCACAATTTTTTTTTGGGGGCGTTGCCCTTGAACCCCTGTGCACGGGGGACTCCCACCCCCCTGTAACCCCCACATGCCTGGTGCAACATGAAAACTAGGTTTGGTCATGCAAAGAATATAACACATACCTAACATAAAGTATAGAAACTTTGTTGATCTTACTAATTCTTAAAATATCAACTATAAAATGTTTTGAAATATTTTTGTAAAAATATTCAAATTCATAAGGAATTTATATAGTTTTACAATTTTTTGGCGATTTAGAGTAAAATAATTTTATCAGATGGAATCTAGGAATTGTTCTAAAAAAGAGGGAAATTTACAAATCTATTTTTGAAAAAAACATAGAAAATTAGCTCACTGGAAAAAATTAGACCCTAAAATTTTCATTATTGGGATTGAAGGTTATAATTTAAACTTTACAATATGAAGTTCATGTAGGCCAAAGTTAATGGTGTGAGGATTGAGGGTTATGAGTTTAGAATTAAGGATTAATAGTTATATTAATAAGGTTAAGGGTTAAATCTCATTAGCTTTGGGTTAGATTTATTGTCAATGGTGTGAGGATTAAAGAATATAGTTGAGGATTAAGAGTTAAGGGTTGATGATTGAGGTTCAAGAGTTGAGGGTTACCTAGGGTACCATAGGGATAACATTAATTAAGGTCACTTTTAGAGTACTTAAGTTTAAAGGTTGTAGAATTAAGTTTAATTATATGGGTTAAAGGTATAGTGTTTTAGGGTCATAGATTAAATAGTAAGGCTTAGGATATGGGTTTTAAGTGTAATGTTTAAACTTTAGGGGTTTAGGGTCATGTTCAAGGTTATTGGCATGATGAATAAGGGTTTTGTATAATTCTTAATGGTTCCAAGTGAATGTTTGAGGGTTGGGATTTGATGTTAGGTATTATGGGTAATGAGTGTTAAGATTAAAGTGTATTGTTAGGCCTAGGGGGATTAGGGGTATTATAAAATAGGCTCACAATTATGTATTAAGAACTAAGGATTAAGGGTTGTGGTTAAATGTTAAAGAAAAGATTATTTTAGTTTTTAATAGTTTAGAGATAAAGTTAGTTTAGTGAATAAAGGTTTAAGGCTAGAAGTTAATACATAAGGGTTAAAAATTAGGAGTTGAGGGTTGAGGGTTTAAGGGGTAGGGTTAATTAGTTTTAGGGTGCACTAAGGATTTGAGATTGTGCATTAAGGATTAAGGGTAAATGATAATGGAAAAAGGATAAGGGTTAAACTTAACTAAATGGTCAATGATTTAAAGCTAAGAGTACATGACACAGGGTTTACAGTTTAAGGGTCAATAGTTAAAAGGAAGGATGCATACAATCATGCATATAGTCCTAGGGGCTATCTCGACTGGTGGATGTTCATGGAAAACGTTTACAGAGGTCTCAAGATCAAATTTCATTAAGTCCAATGGGGTTACAGGCTAGGAACAATAGACATAAGTGTTTTACAAACCATTAATGTAATTGTGGATAATATATTTTTTCATACAAACATACATACATGCATGCATGCATATATAGTCCCAAGGGTTATCTCACTTGGTAGATGCTCTTGTGAAAAAGTTCATGGAGGTCTCAAGATCAAATCTCATTGAGTCCAATGAGGTTATCAGTCATGGACAACTAATATGTAGGTAAATAAGAGACTATATGTGGGTGACTAAGAGACTATATTTCTTTGTCATTTTTATTTCAAAGAAAAAAAAATTTAAAAATACATGTGTTATAAAATCCATTAATGTAATTATGGATAATACACATTTTCACTAATTTTAAGGATAGAATTGAAAAACCTAGACCAAAAAGGATGAGGGAGTGATGGAGGGTGAAGATGCGGGATGAGCACATAGGGTTTAACGCACGCGAGAAGTTTTTGGCTCCCTGACACAAGGAAAGTTCGCAAAGGATAGAGTAGGGTATTCAGTTCTTGTTGCAGGGATGGGAGATCCCAAGTCAGGCCCGGTTCTTGAGGAGGGTGCATCAGGAATAGTCAAAAAGTCCTTCAAAGACGTTGTTCAAGGGTATCCCAAGATAAGGGGAGAATATGTGGAGATGAGTGGGGTCAACAATGGGTAACCCGAGACTCAGACCAAGGATGAAAAAGAGACAAGTTGGGACAAACAGAAAAAGTGGTTGCAGAACGGTTATCTCCCAAGGCAAGTGAAAATCCCAAGTACGAGATCACTTCAGATGGAATTGGGAATTACATTCAATGGATGAAGGATCACTCCTTAATAGGGAAATTTATGGGAATTTGGCCCTCAGGGAAATATCTTCAGCTCTAGATAAAGTCTAGATGGAAAGTGAAGGGAAAAATTGACTTACAGTTGGGGTCAAAAGGCTTCTTCACCGTGGTATTCTTGGAGCCCAAAGATCGAAACAAAGTATTCAAATAAGGACCTTACTTATTTAACTCAGCTGGGATGTATATGATATACTAGATAAAGAGGTTTTCTCTAGAGAAAGAATATTTTACAGCGGTCCCTGTTTGGATTTGGATGTACTCGCTACCCAGGGAGTTTTTGGATCCTTAGATCTTTGAAGGAATTGGAAACAAATTAGGCTCATTCATCAAGGTTTCAAAAGTTATAAAAATGACAAGATATATTTGTTATTATAGAATCTGTGTCTATATGAACATAGCAGGATCCCTCCCAGATTTGATTGTAGTATCATACAAGGATGAGGAATGGACTCAACCCCTAGATTATAAGCATGTTCCCTTTTGATGCAGAAAATACCATATCCATGGACATATCTTTAGGGATAGTCCCCTAAATTCTCCTAACCCCTCAAACAAAGCTAAAGAGGAGACAGATCCAAAGGGATTCTCTAAAATCCCAAGAAAAAGAATGGATTGAAGGAGATCACCCAAACAACATGTTGTTGCCCAGGCCAAGAACACAACTAACAACTTCCAATTCCTAGAGGGGGAATCAAGCGAACCACCAATGGTAGAGAACCAAATTCCCAAAAGGAGGAAACTAAGAAAGTGAATAAAACGGGGGAGGACTTACCCAAGAGAAAGAGGACATATGCAGACCCAGGGAAATAACAGTTGGTAGAAGGAGAAATAGTGATGAAGGAGAACCAAGAATCAGAATCAAAGTCTAAGGAGGAGGTAGAGACTGACAAATCCTAGGATATGGATCTCAAGGAGATTGCAGTCGAATTTCCATCCCTATGTGAAGCCCATGGATATTATAATATTAATAACCTCTCTATATCTCAACTAAGGAAGCCACAAAGAGATATGTTAAAGGGTAAGGTAATAGATAATTCCCAAGGAACGTCATCTTCCACCACTGGAAATATGGGAATAAAAACCAACCCCCTCAAGTCCCAAAAGAAGATCCCTAGTGAAGAAAAAAAGAAAGGGAGGAAACCCCATATACAGAAAATAGAAGAAACAGGGACCTTAATGGTTGATTCAGGCCAAGTAGTATGCCTCCCGGATAACTAATTTCCCTCCCAACCAAAATGTTAACTATGAATATTACATCGTGGAATATTAGATTTATTAATGCTCTATTGAAACAAAGAATGCTAAAAATAAAAATTAAAAAGGAAGAATACGGCATAGTGATGATCCAAGAAACCCAATGTGACTCTAAAACAATGAAAAGAATTGCTCAGAAAATCTGGCGAGGATGTGAAGCTAAGATGATCGAAGCTAAAGGGGCTTCAGAAGGAGTTCCCACCCTCTGGTATCTACATCATATGGATATGGAGGAACACACTACCCATCAATGGATTCTCACCCTAAATTTCAAGGTCATAGGTACATGGGAACCAGGGTATGTTTTGAATGCATGTGGCCCCCAAACCCCTAGTCTCAAGAAGAGATTCTTAGATGAATTAAATATTTAGGCCATACTCTGCAACAATGAGTTTGGGTATTAGGGGGGGACTTCAATATGATCAAGTCTGCCAGATAAAAGAAAGGATTTGCTCATATATTGGACCCAGAAAAATAAGCATTTATGGAGCTCATAGAGTGTCTCTGACTAATAGATGTCCCTGGCAGGAATGGTCTATTCACCTAGAACAATAAAAGAGGGAATGATCATAGGATAGTGGTATGATTAGACCATTTCTTGGTCTCTGAGACTTTCTTCCAGAATAAGCAGGCCCTCTCAGTGGATGTCCTCCCATACTATGGTTCTGATCATTGGCCCATAGTCCTGGAATGGAAACAGGTCTTAAAGAAGGGACCAAAACCTTTTCATTTGAGAAATTCTGGCTAGACCAACTGAATTTCCTCTAAAACCTAGTTGTCTGGTGAAGGGATATGAAGGGTCTCTATGGAACCAAAATGTACCAGTTTCAAAATAGGCTTAAATATGTCTACCAATGTATTAGGAAATGGAACAAAGAGGTCTTCGACGATATTTTTGAAGAAAAAAGAAGATTAGAACATGAGATGGAAGAGATCCAAAGGAAAGTGATCCATGGGATCCATTTGGAGTAAATGAGTATGAAGGAGGAAGAAATAAAAGTATATCTTCATAAACATAAATTGCAGTAGGAAATGCTTTGGAAGAAGAGATATAGAATCCATTGGCTCAAAGAAGGTGATAAGAATTCCAAATTCTTTCACAACTTCTTACTTCAAAGAATAAGTCATAACTGAATCGTCTCCATCAGATCCCAAGAAGGAAGAATCAAATAAAAAGGAGGACATTGAGGATGAGTTAGCGAATTATTACCAACATCTCCTCTCAGAACTCAATGTCAAAAGAGAAGAAGTTTTCACCAAAATATCAGAATCCATCCCCTAACTAGTTTCCCTTAAACAAAACTAGATTTTAATGAGACCAACATACTTAGAAGAAGTGGAAGGTATTGTGAAGGATATGGCTCCTAGAAAACCCCTCGACCCATATGGATTCACTATTAATTCCTTCCAGGTTGCTTGGTCGATCTTAGGAAGGGATATTTGGGAATTGGTGTAGGAATACTACAACTCCAGGTCCATCCTCCCGATCAATGCTACCTTCATCACTTTGATCCCCGAGATCAAAGGGGCCAACTCTACAGAAAAGTATCGACCCATCTCCCTTTGTAATGTCATTTACAAAATTGTTTCTAAATTAATACCTTCTAGGCTTAAGCCTGTCCTCCCTAACATCATATTGTTGGAGCAAGGGAGATTTGTGGAAGGTAGGAAAATATTGGATGGGATTGTTGTAGTTGATGAGACCATCAAGGTCTCAAAACAATATGGGATCCTGATGAAATTAAATATGTAGAAATCCTATGATTGAATGAACTGGAAATTTTTAAGACAGATGTTGCTAACTTTCGGATTTATGATGGATTGGGTAAAATGGATCTTAAACCTAGTGTTTATGGCCTTATTTTCCATTTTAGTGAATAGGTATCCCTCCAAAACTTTCAACCCTTCCAGGGGGCTTCATTAAGGGGACCCTCTGTCCCCTTTCCTGTACATCATTATGGTTGAAGGCCTTAGCCGCAACCTCTCCCACATTAAAATGACAGGAGAAATCAAAGGAATTAATCTCCATTCCCTGGAGGAAGCCCTTTCCCATATTCAATTTGTGGATGATACCTTACTACTAATTCTACCCACTATTAAAGAAGTTCAGGTGTTCAAAATAGTTTTGGATCTTTTTAACTAGGCCTCGGGCACCATGATCAATCAGGAAAAATCCCATATCTTCTTATTTAACACCCCCATGTTGTTCCAAAGAAATCTATCTCTCCTTCTGAGATTTTAACCAGCTTCTCTCCCATCTAAATACTTGGGGGATCCCCTCCTCACCAATTCCCTCCACAACCCCTCATGGGAAGAAATCATAGCCAAACTGGAATCTAAACTTACCAGCTAGACCCATTGCTTTATGTACCTTCTAGGTAGGATCCTTTTGGTTAAGTCGGTCCTTTGGACCATCCCCCTGTATCTCTTCTCATTTCTAGCAGCCCCCAAGAAATTTCTCAAAAATATTGGGGTGTTTCACTGTGCATTCCTATGAGGAAGAGAAACAGAGGAAAACAAATGGTCGTTGTCTCCTGGGAAAGCCTCTGCAAACCCAATGACATAGGAGGTATAGGCATCAGGGAACCTCAAGTGATAATCCAAGCCATGGCTACAAAACTCTAGTGGAGATGGGTGAAAACCCCAAATTCCCTCTAAGAAAAGTTGTGGAAAAATAAATATGCCCCCCATATTCCCTAGGCAGACCTGATTAGAGTGGATGGGGATAGGACAAGGTCCATAATCTAGAACAATGTCTGGCATAACCGTACTCTAGTGAAACAACAATGTTTCTGGGAAGTGCATAATGGTCACTCAACCCTTTTCTGGGAGGATGCATGGGACCAACTTTCCATCCTGGGGAATGTGAAGCAGATACAAGACCTAAGATAGACTATGGAACAAGAAGGATGGTCTAATGTGTAGTAGTATTTTCAAAGTAATCAGGAAAGGACAAACCCCTATGTACAAACTTGGAAACCTCTTGAGGATTGGCCAGTTCTATGGACATAGGTCACAAGAAGAATACTGCAAGAAGACTTAATGGAACAACAACTGGAAATTTGGGTAGGTGAAGATATTTTCAGATGGGAAAAAAAAGGGGATGACAATTTCAGTGTGAGAGAGGCCTAATATCAGTGATGGGCATAAGGGAATATCAACACCGACCTATATGGGGGAAGATATGGAACTCGGCCATTTGGCCCAAGATCTCTTATTTCCTCTAGTTGGTGGCTAACATGAATATCCTAACCTAGGATCACCTCCTCCACAGAGTTTTTTCAGGGCCCTCCAGATGTATCCTCTACTTAGAAGAGGGAGAAACTATGGACCACTTGCTCAGCTCTTGAATATTCATGGCCTAGCTTTGGGACAGAGGTTTTGTTTTATTTAGAAAAATAGACCTTCAGAGTCACGATATCCTAAAAACTATAGAGACATGGAGAGGAAACCTCTTTTTCAACCCTATTCTAAGAAGGTCTTGGCAGACATTCCCAATTTTCCTCATTTGGAATGTCGAGAAAGAAATAAATAGAAGTATATTTAAATAAAAATTCCTTATCAGTGCCCAAGTCTAGGAAATCATCAGCTCCAATGTGAAGGAGTCCATTGCAGCCACTTCATGGTTGACCCATGACTTAAATATAGAAGCAGACGAGGTCCATATCTTCATAAATTGGAATTTTGAACCCTATGTGAAGCTGAAGTAGATAGGGATGAAACCTTCTCAGGAACATATTAGGCAGTAATGGGTTCTCCCACTGGAGGGGTTCCTCAAATTGAATTTTGATGGTGCTTCCAAAGGAAACCTAGGTGATGTGGGGTCAGGAGGGGTATTTAGAGATCATAAGGGAGAATGGAAACTAATGTATGCCTCCAACCTTGGAACCAAGACAAAAAATTATGTGGAAATGTTAAGCCTTCTTCTAGGACTCATGATTTCTTGGTCACATGGATTTTAGGATCTAGTGGTGGAAGGAGACTCCCAGTTACTCGTTACAACCCTGAGGAAAATATTGAATGTGGTTTCTCCTGATCTAGTTTGCTCTTCCGATCTCACTTGGGTAGGTGAAGATATTTTCAGATGGGAAAAAAAAGGGGATGACAATTTCAGTGTGAGAGAGGCCTAATATCAGTGATGGGCATAAGGGAATATCAACACCGACCTATATGGGGGAAGATATGGAACTCGGCCATTTGGCCCAAGATCTCTTATTTCCTCTAGTTGGTGGCTAACATGAATATCCTAACCTAGGATCACCTCCTCCACAGAGTTTTTTCAGGGCCCTCCAGATGTATCCTCTACTTAGAAGAGGGAGAAACTATGGACCACTTGCTCAGCTCTTGAATATTCATGGCCTAGCTTTGGGACAGAGGTTTTGTTTTATTTAGAAAAATAGACCTTCAGAGTCACGATATCCTAAAAACTATAGAGACATGGAGAGGAAACCTCTTTTTCAACCCTATTCTAAGAAGGTCTTGGCAGACATTCCCAATTTTCCTCATTTGGAATGTCGAGAAAGAAATAAATAGAAGTATATTTAAATAAAAATTCCTTATCAGTGCCCAAGTCTAGGAAATCATCAGCTCCAATGTGAAGGAGTCCATTGCAGCCACTTCATGGTTGACCCATGACTTAAATATAGAAGCAGACGAGGTCCATATCTTCATAAATTGGAATTTTGAACCCTATGTGAAGCTGAAGTAGATAGGGATGAAACCTTCTCAGGAACATATTAGGCAGTAATGGGTTCTCCCACTGGAGGGGTTCCTCAAATTGAATTTTGATGGTGCTTCCAAAGGAAACCTAGGTGATGTGGGGTCAGGAGGGGTATTTAGAGATCATAAGGGAGAATGGAAACTAATGTATGCCTCCAACCTTGGAACCAAGACAAAAAATTATGTGGAAATGTTAAGCCTTCTTCTAGGACTCATGATTTCTTGGTCACATGGATTTTAGGATCTAGTGGTGGAAGGAGACTCCCAGTTACTCGTTACAACCCTGAGGAAAATATTGAATGTGGTTTCTCCTGATCTAGTTTCGATTCTTTGATTCCTAAGTCATGGTCTAGCATATATAGGATACATTGTGAAGTTTATGTCAACCACTATTCCAGAATTGGTTCAAAGGAAGGTTGATTCCATGGCTAACTATATGGCCAACATTGGTGTCTCGTTCCCTTGTCAACAAAAAATTTGGTCGGAGGGGGACCCACTACTAAATGGGATGAGAGTCCAACTGGAGTGTTGTCGCTAGGTGGATTCGATCGAAGGGGGATTCTAGACAATTGATGAGCTTATAACATCACACACAAGGAATGTGTTTCCCAATAGAAGCAGAGCGGAAAGATGGCCCAGGGCTCTCATGCATGAAGGAGGTGAAGGTACATTTCCTACTGAGTGACATGTGAGGTTTTAGTTTGACGAGTGTTGAAGGACGTCAATTAATGGACCGCATTATGGTTAAGCATGGGATGAGGAGGTTTCCTCCTAGGGCAGGTACTTTGTATTTATTCCAAATTTAGGTGAAGGGATGATTTCGAGCTCAGCTAATCTATTGAGGCGATAAGACAGAGATAACAAGTCTATAGATCCATGGTATCATGATGGAGAGACCTCTAAAACGCAAGTGGGGAGGTTGTATCTATAATGTGGCCCATATCAATCCCTTTAATGTGGAGGAAGAAGTCATTAAGAGAGGTAGACGGATACTTGTCATTCGAGTTTCTCTCTCTCTGTCAAGAAACTCCCCTCAACTTCTCAATCTTCACAAAAGGACCCAATATAGAGAGAGTATAGGCATGAGGATAGCTTGACATTGGAAGAAGAAGGATGAAGATAGAATGGTGGGTTGTCGTCATAAAGAAGCATCCTCGTCAAGAGGCCCTACTTGTTCCACGCGGGAGGAGAGAGATGCAATGGTTGTAGAGGCAATGAATAGGGAATTATTCTCAAATGAGGAAATCCAAATTGTAGAAGCTTTTGAAAAAATGTTCAAAGGACAACGTAAGAATACTCGGGATACAATATTAGAGTTGAAGCCGAGAACTAGTTGCTTGACCTAGTCCATGTCAGAACCCTGGACACTAAATACTTTAGGTTGGTTGAAACTTATTGGATGATAAAGACCATGGTTGGCCAATACCTTCACAAGACTAAGAGAGATCAAACTGAGCTTCTCCATGCCATCCATATTCTAGAGGGAAATTTTGAGATCTTTTGTAGATCTCAACATAGATTTAAGTTTCAAGTTACTCAAGGAGGCCATCAGTGGGAGAAATGAGAGAACAAGTCAGCAGAGCAAAGTCCCCAACCTCTTTCAATTTTCCGATAGAGGTGGATGATGACCAAGATGAAGGTATAAAGAGGTTGAACACAAGCATTCCTACTTCCAATGGTGGCCTCAAAACGAAGAATGAACCAGGTCATTAGGCCCAAGTCTACTTCATCTTTGTCTTCATGTTTTGGTTTTTGTTTAGCGGTGCAAGCTCATTCTATGATAAACTTTATTTTTTTATCTTTAACCCATGCTTATCCAAATAGGCTATGCTTTTAGTAGTCATGGGCATGTATCTTGGACTATGGATTTAACCTTGATGATTCTTTGGTTCCCTTATGGGTCTGGACAGGGTTTGGGGTCTGGTTTCCAGTTTTGGCAGACCCCCTTGTCCCTTTTTTGTACATATTTGTGATTATAATAGAATCTTAGCACATATTTGTGATTATAATTTGTGATTAAAAAAAATTGCACGGTTTCACTAAAAAAAATACAATTTTTTTCTAAAAATATCATAAAATTTTGTGTAGATACTTAAAAAATTGGGTTTCAGTGATTCCAATTTCAAATATAATATATCCATATTAGAAAAATATTTAGTATAACATTTAAGTTTACACATATATTATCCATTAATTAAAATACATAAAAAGTCAATATTGAAGAACTAGAAGTCTTCTTCTACCAACTAACTCTTATTCATTTGAGAAAATGTTTGTGACATGTAACAAATTTCGTGGTCATTCAACTTCATTTACAATATTCTTCCAATCTAAGAGTTTTTATCTTATTTGGAGTATATTTATGAACTCAACTACCTTTTTCTAATTAAAGTCATATTTTGAGTATATTTATGAAGTCAACTACCTTAGTGCTCTTCTTATCCTTCTTCACAACACGAGACCACCTATCTAAAAATACTTTTTCATATCCATTATTTAAAAGTGCCTTCATTTTTTTGTGGTTAAGAAAATTTCACCAAATGGCCACATTACCTCTTAAATTAAGTTAGAGACAATTTTTCCAAAATAATGTTAGTAATTTGGTCGATTTTATGTATAGTTCAATATCAGACCATCATCTTCTCTTGTAAAATACACATTTCTCGCTGTAAACCATCAGGGTTTGAAAGAAAATCACTTACTTTTTAATGGAGTTCCTTTATGTAGTTAGGACTTAAGGCCAAAAATGTAAAACGATTATAACTTTTTCTATACTTCTCGAATTGGCTATTATGACCCCAATTATGAAATTCCATTGCTTCACTAGATCTGCTAGCACTAGTTTGGCTTAAATATTTGTAGTCTATCAAAAGATGTCCAATCTATGAAATTTGTAGCCATTACTGGAAAAAACCTTAAAAAGGGATGATTTTAAATCAATGATATTTCTACTTCCCAGACTCCATTTTGGACTATTTTGTTTTCAAACTTGGGTGCTTTTTCCAGAGGAACTTATATATACCACTAGTTTCTTCAAATTATACACATAAAGTTTAAGAAATCAATCTAAATGCTACTGTCCTCCTTTTTTTGCCAAAAAATATACAAATAGAAAACAAAAATCTCCCCTTTGTGCCAAAAAATTCTCCCACTTCGTGCCCAAGAAAGAGCTCTGATACCACTTGTAGTAAACCTTGATATATATATATATATATATGAGAGAATAAACCATAAAACTTCAAAAATAAACCCTTAAACTTCTAAGATACCAAAATATTCACCATAAACGACAGAAGAATATAGAGAAGAAGAACCCTTAAGGTGGGGTAACATCATCAATCACTCCTTATGAAAATAATCACTCCACAAACCATGCTTGCTACAAAACAATACAATCCAACATACATCCAATATAAAGACACTCATGTGTATTTATGCTTTCTCATGAGTATTCGCATGGGTCTATGCCAACTACCCCTTATTATTATATTATTTAATTTTCATTACATATTGGATCTATTCCATTATTATGGTCACATTACATTCGTTATCCCCTTGGTACCTCTTTAGGTACCCCATATTATCCTCCCTAGGTACATTACATTCTATCAAGGTTTACTACACCTAGACGAGGCCACATTTGCAAACACAATAACAATATGAATTTGATCAAACCAAGGAAATGTGAATCCTTGTGTTATATTCAAAATGAAAAATTGTCTTGCTATGTATCAAATTTCCCTTGCAACCTTGTCAATCTCTATTGCTTGAACATTCTATTGTCTTAAAAAATTGTAGAAACTCGAATGAGGAACTTTGAGCCATGGAACATGCATAGATGGTAGCTAAGGAAATTATTCAATATTTTGATTGAATGAGAATTGAAGTGATCTATGGCTTAATTTACCAACTTGAATACTAGACTTTATAAAATTTAACTCAAGTATAGCAACTGGATCCTCTAAATATTGTGTGTGTGCTTGTTGGAGGTGCATATGACCTCCTATAGCTGTGTCTGACCTTCTTACAACTGCATATGGCCTGTGGGTGAGATAAAACACCCAAATAGAAATTGAATCAACCATGTGAGTGAGAGGTCAACCCAAGTAGGTAGAAAATCGACCCACAAGTGTAAAATTGACTAGGTGAGTGAGAGGTTGATCCAAGTGGGTAGGAAATCGATTAGGGAAGAAGGAATTAGTCCTAGGAGGTATCAAATCAAATAGGTGAGTGAGAATCGACTCAAGAATAAGAATTGTAGCCTGGAGGGGAGATAAACTCACCAAAATCCATGAAGTTAATAATTCATTCAAAAATTAGAACCATTGGCCAATAGCCATGAATTCCTCATCACCAATTTTTGTTGTCTCTAAGATAAATGATCTGAGATATTTTTCAATTGTGGAATTCACAACTTTTTGAGGAAAATTACATGGACAACATTTGTTATGTTAATGAAAATAGAAATGAAATGTGTTAAGGGAGTTGTAGCTTGTGTTTTGTAAGTCAAATTCACACCATTTCAAGTGTCAATTATTCGCATCATCTGGCATTCCTTTGGTTATGTATTCAAGCTATGGGAAAACATTGCAAACCTCTAATACAAAGGAACACCAAATAACTCACACCATTAAAATGATCTCTAGTAGCAATTGGATATAGATAAACTTCTAAAAAAATATCCCACACAAAAATTAACAGAAAATTAATCAACAATAACTCAAGCACAACAATTAATACAACCATGAGAGAATTTCATCACACAAAGACACAATTTTTATCCTAGAAACCCAAATGGGAAAACCTTCTTTGAATGGTTGCTCATTCTACTTCAACAATGTCTACTACAACGCAACCTATGGCTCTTTCATTGATCCTCCTCCTTGGCCCAAAAGATCCTTTGAGAATGAAAATACAACACTAAATAGAAAGAGATGGGGTAATGGAAGACCAATAGGCAGGACCCTTCATCTCCCATTGATCCTCACTCTTTTCTCTCTTTTATTATTTTTTTCTTTTCATTTAATTCTCTATTTTTATCTCTTGTCCTATTCATTTTTTTCATTTTCATTGCTTTCCATAATTTGTATAACCTTCATAAATTTTCGAATTGGATTTTAGGTATCGAATCTTACAACCATTCAAGAGTTCATATCCATTTTGGATCACACCTCCCCATTGAGAGGCTTTTTGGTCTCCAAAAGTTCAAAGGAAACCAATCTAGATCAATGTAGTTTGCTTCTCTAGAACATATATTTGGCTATGGCTCATGGATACAACTCTCAGTCTATCTCTAGATTTGGCTCATGGCTCTAGCCACCGGCTCTAGTATTTGATATGGATCTAGCTCTAGTTCTTGGCTCACTTATTCCCACAATGAAGAATTTTTCTCACTAACTCTTAGCTCTTCATGATCTCTAGATCCAAACTTTGCAATCAACATTCATTCCCATCTCTCTCAAACTTGGAGATTCTTCATCTTGGCAACCAATGAATCTAATTCAAATGTTAGTTTTCTTGTGCAGTGTGACCCTAGCAATCCATTACATGTCGTAAATAGGTCATTTGGTTGTTCTCTTCTACTAGGAACAATTACTTCCCATCATGGAAACAACTATGTACGACCATGTCAGTTGAATGACCGTATTCCATACCCATACATGTTGGTTGTAGGAGTATTGATCATTAGTAAGTTGGTTCATTTGTTGGCAATTCATTCTCCATCGCACTTGCAATGAAAAAAAATTCAACCCATGCTTGATATCCTTATATGATCTCTCCTGCTTCCACCAAACATTGAATGTTTTCTTAGTTGGTGAGGATAATATCTTGTGTTGCAACAACTCCTTGGATAGATTATGCTCCTTGGGTTGGAGATGTAGGGAACTATCCATCCCCTTTACTCTTCAATCTCCACTCTCTTCTCTTGGCTGTGTAGTTTCTAGGGTGAATCTATGGATGAAGTCACCAACACTTTGCTTCCCAATGACCACTCGACTTACAGTGATGAAAAAAATTATTGTTGTTGTTGTTATAAAAATAGGATCGCGGAGCAATAAAATAAAACAAATGTGGAAATAAAACACAAAAGATACATAATACAATAGAGACACAGATATACGTGGTTCACCCAGTGTGGGCTACGTCCACCAGAAAAATTGTCAGGTCCTTCCTTTTTATTATCCATCAAAATGAAGGGATACAACCTATAACACACCCGCTATAACTTCCTCTTCTTTCTCTCACAATCTCCTCTCTCATAATATGATATTCTCCATGATACACAACCACAATATAGTTCCCTCATAAGAGAGGGTTTCCTTCTAGGGAAAAAACCCTAAAATAACTTCTACTGTCAAATCTGTGACATTATAATGAACGATCCAGATTGACTACGAAATTACAATATTTTACTAGGCAATTTTTCCCAAAATTTTGCTTCGGGGGAACTTCCCTCGAATCCCCCACTAGGGGGGCCTACAAAAATTGTCATTGCCCCCCTGGACCCCCATGGTGACAATTTTGGGGGGGAAATCCCCAGCACACCCCCCATTAGGGAATGGAGTCTAGGCACGACTAAAACAAACCTCTGAATTAGGAAGATAATTAGGCTCCACAACCAACAATCTCCCACTTGGAGACTGATCACAACAACTCCATTGTTTATGTACCTATTGGACTATACTCCACCTTGGACCTGGAAAATTTCTCATCTTCACCTTCATGCTTGAAGGCCAACTGAAACTAAGTTGGAACTCAATTTCTCCCTGGTTACTCATTTTGTTAACATGTCTGCAGGATTCTGGCTAGTATGTATCTTTTCCAACTTCAAATGTCCATCTTCCAAGATGGATCGTATGAAATGGTACATGACATGTATATGATTAGCCTTCGAATGGAAGGTTTAGTTCTTTGCAAGATGAATGACACTCTCTCTTTCACAATACAACCTACTATTCTCCTTCTTATTTTCCAATTCCTCTATAAACCTCTGTAACCAAATCATTTATTTACTATCCTCTGTAGCAGAAACATACTTTGTTTCTATTGTTGAAAGTGAAAAAACCTTTCATAGTTTATAAATCCAACATATTGTTGTTCCACCTACAGTAAAAACATACCCTGTGGTTCTCCTCCTGCTATCTTTATCACCTGCCATATCTGAATCAACATATCCATGTAGAAGAATGTTTGAACCTCCAAAACATAATGCATGAGTAGTATTACCTGTCAAATGCCTAAGAATCCACTTTACTGCCTCCCAATGTTCTTTACCTGGATTGTTCATATACCTGCTCACAACTCCCACTACATGTGCAATATGTGGTCTTGTGCAAACCATCGCATACATCAAGCTGCCAATTGTTGATGAATAAGGGACCCTAGACATGTATTTTATCTCCTCTTATGTCTTGGGACACATTTCCTTACTTAATTTGAAATGGCTAGCCAAAGGTGTACTAACTAGTTTTTCATTATGCATTCTAAACATCTCCAACACCTTCGCTATGTACTCACCCTGAGACAATGTCAATTTGCGATTTTTCCTGTCTCTTGTTATTCTCATACCAAGGATTTTTTTTGCAGCACCCAAATCCTTCATCGCAAATGAATTAGATATTTTATTCTTGAGAACATATTTATCATGTATGTTAGACCCTGTACCAAACATGTCATCTATATACAATAGCAAGATAATATAGCTTCCATTTTCTAGCCTTTTAAAATAAACACAGTGATCAGAATGACATCTACTATAACCTTGTTCTATCACAAACATGTCAAAATTCAAATACCATTGCCTTGGATATTTCTGTAGTCCATATAAGCTCGTATTCAACCTGCATACCAAATTGTCCTTTCCTTTGACCTCATACCCCTATGGTTGCTGCATATAAATATCTTCCTCTAAATCCCCATGGAGAAAATTTGTTTTTACATCTAATTAGTCAAGATGAAAATATTTTACTTCCACAAGACTTAAAATAGTCCTAATTGAAGTCATTTTAAAAACTGGAGAAAATGTTTCATCAAAATCTATACATTTCTTTTGTGCAAACCCCTTTACAACAAGTCTAGCCTTGTACCGTTTTTTCCTCCATCTTCTTCCTTCAACCTGTAAACCCATTTATTCTGCAATGGTCTTTTTCCTGCAGGAAACTAAACCAAGTCCCAAGTCTCGTTACTTACCAAGGAATCCATTTCCTCTTTCATGTCTTTCTCCCACTTCTTTTCAGTGTCTACCTGCATTGTTTCTTCATAAATTTCTGGTTCACCATAATCAGTTAACAATAAATAATATAATGAAGGACAGTATCATTCAGGGGTTATACTTAACCTAGTAGATATTCCAACAAAACTTGTAGGATTTTGAGATACCTACTGCTCTTTTTGTTGTACATTTTGATTTTCTTGTACCTTTGGAATTTATTTTTTAGTGATCTCATCAAGCACTGTGTATTATGGTTTTTCTATTTTTTGTTTCTTTCCCTGCAACTGATCTTTGTACATGACCTTCTCATTGAATATGACATCTCTACTTCTAATTATTTTTTGATTTTCATAATCCCGTAAGCGATAACCAAAATCATTAACATTGTATCCAATAAAGGTACACTTCTTGGATTTTTCCTCAAGCTTTGTTCTATTTTCTTTATCAATATGGACAAATTCTTCACAACCGAAAGTCTTAAAAAAAAATAGTTTTCCTTTTTATCTATCCATGCCTCCTCTGGAATTTCACCATCCAAAGAGCTTGAAGGTCCTTTGTTTATTAAGTAAACAACAATATTTACAACATCTACCCAAAATTGTAAGCGAAACCCAGAATGCAATCTCATACTCCATGATTGTCCCGTTCATCCTTTTTGACACACCATTTTCTTGTGGTGTTCCTAGAACTGTTTTCTCTCTACGAATCCCATGGTATGAACAATAATCATCAAACTCTTTGTTCCAATATTCACCTCCATTGTCTGATCTAAGACACTTCAACCTTTTTCCTGTCTCATTCTCAACCAAAGCTTTCCATTTCTTAAAAGTATAAAAAATGTCAAATTTTTGTCGAATGCAATAAACCCAAGTTTTTCTAGTTTCATCATCAATAAAAGTAACATAATAATGAGATCCACCAAGATATGATACCTTAGTTGGTCCCCATACATCTATATGCACAAGCTCTAACCTTTAACTATTTTCTTCTTTTCTTTTCCAACTCTGAGAAATATGACTCTCTTATTTTTTTCCATAAACACAATGCTCACATAAATCCAAATCAATTTGTTTAAGACCTGGCAACAAATTTATTTTGTGAAGTATATGCATCCCCTTCTCACTCATGTTTCCAAGCCTATGATGCCAAAGTGTTGTATCCACTCCTGTAGAAGCAAAAGATATAGAAGAATCGATATTACCAGTACATAAATACAATGTACCTACCTTCTCTCCTTTTGCTATCACTGGTGATCCTTTGGTGACCTTCCATGCCTTATCTGTAAACAAGGATGATTTTAAGGATGGAAATTTATTTTAAAATGTAGAAACCTTGACTAATCTTACTAATCCTTCATGTGCCAACTATAAATGTTTGGCAATATTTTTGTAAAAATATTCAAATTTCTAAGGATTTTATATAGTTTATATAAAATTTTGGCAATTTTTAGGGTAAAATATTTTTTTCCTTCTTAATTTGGGCGAATCATTTTTATAAAAGAGAATATTTTTTGGGGAAAAACCATGGAAAATTAGCCCATGAGCGAAATTTAGCCCCTAAAATCATCCATGTCTGTAAATATAGATATACACCCTTCACTTTCCAACTTCCCTATTGAAATTATATTTTTCCTTAGCTCTGGAACATATCTTACCTCTTTCAACAACCATTGGTTTCCATTCTTTTTCTTTATTTGTACCTTACCCATTCCAACAATTTTGCATGGTGCATCATCACCCAAATGAACCTGTCCAAAATCACCTTGAACATAATCTAGAAAATGATTCCTATGGGGTGTGGCATGAACTGAAGCCCCTGAATCTACTACCCAAGAATCAGAAATATTATCTACAGAAAGCATCAAAGCATCTTGTAACACATCACCTGTTACATTTGCTTCTTGATTTTTCTCTTGTTGTCCATCTCTTTGTTTCTTTGGATCTCTGCAGTCTTTCTTCAAATGTCCTTTCTTCCCACAATTCCAGCACTCTATCTTTCCTAGTCTAGATTTGGGTATTCCCTTCCTATAATTCCCAAAGTTCCCTGAGCCCTTTCCTCTATCCTTTTATCATCCCATTTTCTCCATGTTTAACACATTACCTGATGTCTCACTTGTGATTTTCCATCGCATTTCCTCGCTAAGGATAACACCAACAACATCATCAAATTTTAGAGTGTTTGAAAAAGAGACAGAGTTACTTATAGTTGTGACCAAGATGTTCCAAATTTATGGCAATGAGCACAATATTAGAAGAGCCCTGACCTCATCATCAAAGTCCACTTTTACAGAACTTAGCTAATTAGTAACCATATTAAATTCATTTAAATGATCTGCAATAGACCAACCTTCTGACATCTTCATATTAAATAATCTCTTCATTAGAAATGCCTTATTGGACACTGAGGGTTTTTCATACAGTTTATCCAATGCATCCATTAGCTCCTTCGTTTTATTTTCATTTGAAATATTGAAAGCCATTGATGATGCCAAGCTCAGCAGTATCATTCCTAGTGCCTTTCTGTCAAGAACCTCCCATTCTTCGTCCTTCATGGATGTCGACCTTTTTTCTATTCCACCCAATGGAAGGAATAGGTCCTTCTGATATAAATAATCTTCCATCTACATCTTCCATAGCTAGTAGTTTTGGCCATTAAATTTCTCAACCCTAAACTTTCCATCTTCCACCATTTTTCACACTCGAACCAGGAACCCTCTTTTCCTGCAAGTTACCTTTCCCTCTGATACCAGTTGTTAGAAAAATAAGATCACAGAACAATAAGATAAAAAAAATGAAGAAATAAAACACAGAAGATACACAACACAATATAGACTTTGATATACGTGGTTCACCCAGTGTGGGCTATGTCCATCAGAGAAATTTTCAGGTCCTTCCTTTTTATTATCCAGCAAAATGAAGGGATACAACCTACAACACACTCGTTGTAACTTCCTCTTCTTTATCTCATAGTCTCCTCTATCAAAATACAATATTTTCCATGATACACAACTGCAATATAATTCCCTCATAAGAGAGGGTTTCCTTCTAAGAAAAAAACCCTAAAATAACTTCTACCGTCAGATTTGTGACCTTATAATGAATGGTCCAGATTGACTACAGAATTACAATATTTTACAAGGCAATTTTTCCCAAAATTTCACTTCAGGGGTGCTGTGTTAAAGTTTCTGCTATTATTAGGTTACTTTCAATTTACTAGATAACAATAGAATAAATAGGATCACTGAGAGAAATACAATCACAAGAGTACACAACATTTATCCTAGGAAACCCTCATGGGGTAGAAAAACCAGCAAAACTTCCTTAATATAGATAGCCAATACAATGCCAAGACAATGAACCAAACAACACAGAAATTCCTCTCCCAAGGATGCGCCTCTCTCTCTCTCTTCCTTCTTCCGGAAACTAGTAACTGCAGCTTCCTTCAATACTTGCGCACTATATGAGTGAGTTGAGTGTATGTCTAAATGAGGCATTGGCCTCTCTTATTTATACAATCTGGAAGGTGTGAAAAGAAGTGTCTTTTCACTAGCAGGGCTGACTTCTCATTCTAGGTGGTTAGAACCACTTTTATTTAATCTGGGGGCCGACTTCTCATTATGCCTATTACAATTAGGGTTTGACCCATCCACAAAAGGGGATTTGGTTAATTACAATGCCCGACATGATCAATCCACAAAAGGGAATTGATCTAATCAATAATAAATATATTTTATCTTTATCCACAAAAGGGGATAAGAATATTCTTTGCAGTTACACAATATTTTAATACTCCCTCTTAACAAGAAGGATATTCTTTATCTTTTGAAAGGTCACCGGATGTCAACATCAACTAGGCAACAACATCCACTGGATAACATCATCAACTAGGCAACATCATCAACTGGGCAACATCATCAACTGGGTAACATCATCAACTGGATAACAGGAGGCATCAATATAATCCACTTGGTCATCTGGCATCATGATCACTGACTGGCATATCTATAAATGATCGGAAGTTTTGTTCTCTTTATCTTCATGCAGAAGATACTTCTTTCTTATCTTCACAGATAATATATCTTATATTCACACAGAAGATGTCTTCTCTTCACACATAAGATATTCTATGAGTTTTTCCATTCCTTTTATGTTCTCCCTTCTTTTGTAGTCATCTATCTCACCCATCCACTGGGGAGGAATACTACTATAGCTTCACTCCTAGTCATCCCAGATGAACTAGAGAAGCTAAGATACTAGCTTGGGCAAGACTAGACTCCCTTTCCATGATCCACGCAGGATCACGACACAAACCTCAAGATCCAACTAACCATTCCACATGGTCAAGGTTTGTGTTCCAGACTACTCAATCCTTGGCTAGAGGAGAGTATCTGCCCACTGCCCCTTGGAAAAACATCCACATTCCTCTCTACGAGGGTATTCTAGCATGTCCCTAGAGTATCCAAAACTCAACACTTGGACAAAGGCCAACCTTGGCAAATTTCTCATTCCCCTTCTCTACGAAGGTCTCTTCTCTTTTCCTTCTCTATGAAGGTCTACCTGTGGGATTTCTCTTTCCTTCTCTACGAAGTTCTTTTCTCTTTCTCCTTCTCTACGAAGGTCTAGCTATGGGATCTAAAGAAATCTCTTGTGGTTCAAAATATTTCCATGGTATAATACCATGCTACCCATCTGTTGGGCACCATCCATCTACTGTATAACTTTCATCTTGATCAAAATATCTGGGCACCATCCATCTTCTTTCCTAACTGCATCAAATCACGATCCTCCATTTCGAACTTGGAGACATGGCTCCCTCTTGCACCAAAATGATAGCTTCAAATCATCATCCTTGAAGTTCTCTTCTGTAATATCCTAGGTGCCTTCTTGAGTTCGAATATTTCTTTCTTTTTGTCATCATATTGGATCAACTTGCTCCCTCTGCATCTATAAGAACAATACTAGAGAAACCTGTAGTTACCTTCATCTCATCAACTATATATGAGTATCCATCTTTTTCTTCATCTTGAACATTTATGTTCTGTTGGTCCCCAGTTTTGACCATGCTCTTTGCCTATATTATATACCACAGACCTCCATTTATATGCCAGTACCACCCTTTTGGCCTCAT
>CBVK0100099134.1:0-27628 GCA_900067695.1 Picea abies
CTCTTCCGATCTCACCACATAAATGCAAATACAAAGATTACCTTAGCAAATAGAAACATTATGCAAGTTAGATGAAGCATTCAATCCTTGGTTTCCAAAAGTAAACGTGTTGGAGTGAATAAGGCCAAAGCGTGGATGAGGCATAAAATTCTTTTTTTTCTAAGTCTTAATGGTGAAATCTCATTTCGCGTGAGCCCAAATATTTTTAAGATTGAGTTAAATTAAACATTTATTATCGATAAGGTAAATATTTGTTTGAATAGTACAACTAGAGAGTTACAAATGTAGTAAGACAAAACTTTTAGAGAGCCAAAAGCTTTAGGGAGCTTAACAGTCTCTTTTGGTAGATGAAGGATTGGAGAACTACAAGGCCATGACTCAAGAACCTTTCTCTTCAAGAAAAAAAAAAAATTTATCCTCATTGTATGCTAGCTTTTTAGAGAAAGTTGTATGCTAGCTTCTTAGAGAAGTGAGGTGCATGTTAAGTGAGGTGCATGTTAACTATGGTGAATACAATTTATGGTATTGAAGTAATGACAGACTATTTTATTTATGAATGTGTTTTATTCATTTTATAATCTTATGCAGATTTATCATGTGGATTATTATTATATGAAATTGTTTTTTATAATTTTAATTTTGGTATTGAAACATGGAGCTTGATTGTGGCGATGAACTATTTTTCAATATATTAAATATTTAATTAAGCATAAACATTATAGTTGTCAATTATTATTTTTTTTTGTTTTATGTTTAATCATGTTTCATTTCCATCAACCTAGTTGTATGACAATGAATGTTTCCAAGTTGTAGAAGTATTTCACTTCTTCGTGAGTTGACTAATTTACGTTGGGCAATTGTTTTGGACTATTCTCACTATTGTCGTTTATATATCATATTGCATTTCTAGTACTTTTTCTTTGGTCCTAGTATTAAGATTTAGATTATTTTCCATTTACATCCTCTACATTTTCAATCTCCATATCTATTTGGCACATTAGATTAGATATCTTTCTTGAATATCATTTTAACATGCAAACAATAGCTGGTAAGATAAATCAAAGGGTCCACCTTCAATTGTGAATTGTGAGGATGCTAATTGAGTGTTTTACCCCTGTGAATCTGTGTAATTAATGAGAATCAAAATCCCATGTCAACACCCCTCAGATAATTAAAGTTATTTCCCTTCAAATTTATATAGTTAGTAAAATGAAATGACTCTCCTTAGTGCTCCATGACATCTTCTCAACATTATGAGAATATTAGTGTTTCATTGAATAAATCATGTAACATTACAAGTTTCATGTGGATCTAACTTAGGGATAGTATAATGTATTTAGATACAAAATTATAAGGGTTGTTGTTCCATTCTCCAATTTATAGTGTACCTCCACGTATCATTTAAATACATATTATTTAAGCACAAAAAATCGCATTTAAACTTTGAGCTAATTTGGAGTACTTTAGTGTGTCATTGATTTTGATTTTAGGCTATTAATGAGGGTGGCAATTTTTTATTTACAACATTTGGTTCACTTCGATAATATTATTTGAATTAGGAAAATGTTTTCATTTTGATAATACTATTTGAATTAGGAAAATGTTTTTTTTGCTAAAATTAAAAGTACATTTTTTTTTCTATGGATTTTGGTTTGTAGAGAACCTATTTTTCAATCATTTGAGCATTACCAAAGGAGTTTTTAAAAATTCAATATTTATTCTTAATAATTACTAATTTAAGAACTAAAATGTGATAAATTCTAAATTAACATATTAACTCATAAGACTAAAAAGAATTGTAAGATTTCCATGGGTCAATGTAACTTGTACCTTAAAGGCTATATGAATCCCTTACTATTTTAGCTTACAACTAAACCATTTTTACAATGTAAGACATTTTCACTATAGAATACATTGGGTTTGAGATCATTAAATGCCTTGCAAAGGGGAACTATAATGACATTAAGCGTTATCATGATGAACTTCTAAAAACTGGAAGTCCTATTTTTATTCTTCTCTTTTATTACATTTTTAATGTAGTAGTCAAGATGGGATTTCCCTAGCTCTAGGTGGAAAGCCTTATTGTTCCTATTTTTAAGAGAAGTGAAAAAAATGACCCTTCAAATTATAAGACAGGTATAATCAACCCTCTTCTGGATAAATTCTATGGATCAATATTGGAAAATAAGGTTATCTCATGGATTAAAAATCACGATAAGGGATCTAAAGGAAACATAGTTCTTGAAGTTATACTAGAAATTTTACCACTTAAGTATTGTTAGGATTATAGATATATAATGTATGAACAATAAGGATATGTGTCTTTATTGTTGTGTAGCTTTAGAAAATATTTTGACACAATTCTTAGAAACAACCTCTAGAAGAGGTTAGAAGATATTGGGGTACCTTTTAGGTTGAGGGATATAATAATAATTTTGTATGAAAATGTCATTTCCAAGTTTAAAAATAATGAGGAATGGCCAAAAGAAATATATTGTAATATAGGAGTTATGTAAATGCATGCTTCGTGCCCAACATTTATAGGTATTTATATTAATAAATTAGAGAATTTTCTAGAGGAAGTAGGTTGTGTAAGAGAAAATCCTGTAGGGTTACTCATCAACCTCCTTTTATACAAAAATGATATTTTGTTTTTACCAAGGACCCCCTACAACTTTAATAAATGGCTTAAAATTTTGAAATATTTCTATACTAACTCTAGGATATTAGAAAATGATAATAAACAAAGGTAGAGGTAATTAAATCCAATAAAATCACATATTCGTATTTTTTTTTTGTTTTTTTAACAACCTATAAGAAGTCCATTTTATATGTACCTTAGAATTGATTTTCATCATAAGACAAATTGAAATTATAGTGTTGAAAGTAGAATAAATGGAGGTTGGAAAGATATTTTTGAACTTGAGAACAATTAAAAGAAGAAGGGTTTTGGTTTTGGAAAAACAAATGTGGTCCATTTCAATACACTTTTCATTCTAGTGATTCTATAAAGTTGTCAGGCTTGGGGATGTAAATTTTGTAAATAAACCTGGATAAAAATCGAGCAAATCTAGAAGCGTTCTATAATAAATAACCTTAAAATTAATGACAATAAACCCTATCCAATCCTCTTTTGGTATATTTTTATTTTATGTTGATGTGGGAAGGGTGCATGTTCCCAATATGAAAATATACTCAATTAAGTGAATTTGACTTGCAACATTCAACTACTCAACCTCCTTTTCCTAAGAAAGTACAAGTGGGGGGTATCTATAATGTCAAAGTTGTTGGAACATGTGTCAAGTGGAGGGTATCTATAATGTCAAAGTTGTTGGAACATGTGTCAATCCTGAACCATATTCATAAGCAATGTCACCATAAAAATAATGAGAAAAATATGAGAACATTCCATTAGAGATACTTGATAATTGATGGGGGAAAATAACAATGCTCCACTTTCACCCAACTAGCAAGCCACTATTAACCAATCCTTATTTTAGAAGTTAGTCTTCCTCCCATTGAGAGTAAGGGTATGGTAATGTAATTAAAATATACGCACAAACTAATTAACATGAAGATTGATATGTTTTTTGTCACTTCTTAAAGTAGAGGATGAAAAACACTTTTTCTTTGATTGTTTATCCTACCTAATTAGGTTTGACCTTCAAAATATTTGAAATACAAATGACATCCATAATTTATTAACCTTTAAAAATCAAAGAATTCATAAAATAGAGAATGAAAATCACTTTCTATTAAAATTCTCAACCTACATAAGCATCATGTTTGATTTTCAAAATATTTGTAAAACAAATGATATCCATAGAAAAAAATCATAGATAACTTAAAAGTTTTATTTCCAAGTTATTTGCTCACAACAACATGATAAAAAAGTAATTAATTATTATTATTATTTATCTATTTATTTTAATGTTTTGATAAATCATTGATCTTAGTGGATAGTGATTATCATCATCATAAAAAATTAAATGAAAATGTAAATATGTTCCTTGGTTACATAAATGTATTGCATAAGTTAATGTTTCATTTTTTCTTCCTTAATTTATGTTTTTGAGCTTGATTAGTTTTTTTTTTTGTTAGTGTTTTGTATTTCACTTTTTTTTGTGATTCTTAGTGTCTTATAAATTTAAGTTTTTTCTAACATTTTGAATGTTATCATATGATTTTAAAAATTGATATCATTTTTAATTTTTTTAAATAGTACCTAGGAAATACTTTAGAAAATAAAATATTTCAACAAATTAAAATACAAAAAACAAGTAAAAGATAAAAATTAAATGGAAAAAATATCAAACTGCACAATTTCTAGGATAGGTGCATGTCTTAGTTTTTTCTACCCATTTTTGGGGGATTTATCTAGTTTTTAGTTTTATTTCTAGGTTTTTAGGTTTTCACAATTATGGGTATAAAATTTGGCATTAAGCTTATCGAAGGATGCCAAGACGATATCTTTTAAAATTTGAGAATTTAATCCTAGTTCCTCATAATAACCATATTTTCAATATCTCTCGAGTAACCATTCCCTAAAAAAATGGATCGAAAGTCTTACTGTGTCTTTTTCAAATTCAAAAACCA
Organism: Picea abies; assembly: GCA_900067695.1. Classification (NCBI taxonomy): domain Eukaryota; kingdom Viridiplantae; phylum Streptophyta; class Pinopsida; order Pinales; family Pinaceae; genus Picea; species Picea abies. The sequence goes on from CBVK0100099134.1 coordinate 4,597, forward strand.
AGATGATTTGTCCAATTAATAAAATATGATGATTAGCCCTCTTTTAGAAAAAGTGAATGACTTTGTCCTTAAATCAAAATTCAATGAATGGATTGAGGAAAATAAGAAAATGGCCAATTGATAACTAGGATTCATGAATCAACATGCTACAATTGATTACCTTGCCACCATTGGAGTTATTGCTAAGGATTATAGAGAAAAAGAAAGGAAGATCTCACTTACTATTTCTTGAATTTTTAAAATCCTTTAATACTATGCCTAGAGGCAAGCTTTGAAAATGACTAGAAGAAATGGAGATCCCTCATAAGCTTCATTGCACTATGATTATGCTCTAGAAAAATGTTATTCCTAATATGAAAATGTAATAAATTATGGACAATGGACATCAACTGTAATATCGATGTTAAGAAATGTTGTCTCCTTTCTCCCTCTCCTTTTAGCATCTATATTAATAAAATTGAGAAATGTTTAAAATATGAGGGATGCATTAGTCTTAGCATGGAAAATTTCTCATTACTCTTCTCTTGTACACTAATTATATTGTCCTTCATGCAAAAACTATTGAAGGTCTCCACAAGAAACTCAAAGTTCTCCAACAAATCTATAAAATTTATCAATTTACCATAAATATTGATAAAACCAAGATTATGATTCAGATTAAATCTAAGAAAATAATTTGTTGTCCAATTTTGTATGGTCATAACAACTTTGAAAAGGTGTATCTAGTACTTAGATATTGATTTCAATTCTCATTTGAATTGAAACCATAATGTCGAGAAGAGAACCATTAACAGTTAGATAACTTATTATGATCTTGAAAACAAATGTAGAGATGTTGAGCTCGAGGACAGGGATAAGAAAATCTTCCTTTTTAACACTTTAATTACCCTAGTATACTTTGTGACTATGAATTTTGGGCGTGTAACATCCATGAGACTTAAAATAAAATTGAGCAAATTCAAAAGTGCTTCATAACCTATCATTTTAAAATTAAATGAACACTCTTTACTCCATTCTCTTTATTAAAGCTAAATATAGTTATGTGGAGTCTAAAGCTATGATATTGGATATTTTATAAACATAAATTAATGTCTAATTGGGCAAAGTCACACTTCATTTTACTACTTTTAGTATGAGTAGTAGCCGCTACATGCTTAAAAGAGGTTGGACTGCAAAATATGAGGCTTGGCTTAACTATTGGAACATAAAATAAGTCCATCGGACTACTAATGTCAACAATATTAAAGGTAAGACTTAAAATGACAATGAAATCATTAATAAGAGGAAGTTGGAATACTACAAAGATCACATAGATCTAAATTTAGATAATCAAAACTATTTGTTAAACATTACAAGCTTCAATAACGAAATGAATATTGACAAAATCAATACTAATGCTCATGAGCCCCATAATGAATCTTCATTGGAGTAACCCACAAACACCTTAGAATGAGTGAATATAGAAAATTTATGATATAAAAGAGGTTGAGGAGAGACGCCATCTCCTTTAAACTTGTCATACCCTTTTAATAATATAAGACATAACTTTACAATTACTTTTCAAAATCTCCTCTTACAAAAATCCTAATGACCATGACACTTTCATTTCCACCATCTCTAAATATTGAAATAACATTTAGAAAAATATTTAATCTAATTTTCTTTATTTATCCCTTAGACTTTATTAATATTAAAGGATGGTAACATCATTATCATTACTTAGGAGTGCTATGATTAGGCTGTCTCAAAATAGGACTTTAGGTTTTATTTAGAAAAACATCATCATCTTTTAAAAACTTTTATAAATAATCATCATTTAATTTTTTTTATAAATTTAAGAATTTTCTATTTTTTCAAACATTATCATTATAATGAAAAAACTGAATGACTTTTCGTTGTGGATAATATTTATAATTTGTTTTAATATTTAAAAACAAATAATTACTTAATTTAAAAATACATTAAAAACCAAAATTAAAAATAAAATAAAAAATTGTCCTAAGATTATATCAGGAAACATTACGCCGATAACTGATTATGATAAAAGCTTTCTTGCTTTCTATATATAGAGTTGACGTGTGCGCAGAGGCGCCGCACTAGCAGCATCATCGGGCAGCCAGTCCATATCTATGAACAGAAGAGGAAACACGTCGTGTCCGATTATTTGTTTGGCGAACGAAATCTCTGCAAATTAAGGACACAGTCAGTGCAGTTATCAGCAAAGCTTGAAAAATTTAATTACTTTGGCGAAAAGATTTAAATACTAAGGTTCAACTATACCTACTCCCATAAAATAGGAATCAAATCCTTTATCCACTCCACATGCAGAGTCAGTTTCTTGACTGTGAATAATACTTTAATCTCGTCGCAACTTCTGGTCAAATATGGCCGATCAGTATGGTGGACATTACACTGCTCGCGTCAGATTCCCCTTGAAGCTTGTCAGCAAATACGATTCTGGCGAAATTGATCTACAGTTTTAGCAATATAGAATTTATAGTTTCTTAATTTAATATATATGCTCGTGTAAAATTCCAAATCAATAGATTGTCAACTTAGGGTTAGGGTTATTACACGATTAGACAGATTGTGACTCAGTTTTTTAACCTGCAAATCCCTGGGAGATTGAATTGTATACAGAGGACTGAGCGCTCCAATGGTCAAATCAGGGATGGGATATTGAACTGTATACAGAAGACTGAGCGCTCCAATGGTCAAATCAGGGTTCTTGCACGATTAAACAGATTGTGACTCAGTTTTTTAAGCTACAAATCCCTGGGAATCGGGATACTGAACTGTATACAGAAGACTGAGCGCTGCAATTGTCAAATCAGGGTTCTTGCACGATTACACAGATTGTGACTTCTACCAACACGGGAACATTGATGTAGCTTAATCTCTTAGTTTGATTTTTCTTAGGGCGATTTATTTAAATATACTTATTTTAATTTATTAGTCTTATTTATTTATTTATATAATATTTTCTTTTCAAATTATATGATTATGATTTCTTCAAATCAGTATACATGTTTTTTGGTTTATCATTTTTATATTTGGATATAATGGAAATGAAAGTGGAATGGTAGTTTAGTCTTGGTGAAATTATGTTTTATATGATAAATGTTTTTTTTTATCATTTTTATAGTTTGATATAATTTTTTTATATTTGGATATAATGGAAATGAAAGTGGAATAGTAGTTTAGTGTTGGTGAAATTATGTTTTAGCATTTAGGGTAGGGGATGTTAAAAAGAGGATGTGTTTGTTTTTAAGTTTCACTGTATTATAAGTTTTACAAAAAGTTTTATCCCAAGGAGTATTTGGGTTAGTTCAATGATCAATTTCACTATAAAGATCATGAGCATTGGTTTTAGTTTCATTATAGTGGTCATGTATATTCACTATTAGATTTGGGGTAAATAATTAATGTTTATAGGAAGTTGTTTTGTAATATCCTAGCTTTGACCTCTAAATTGTAATTTAATAAATCATGTATTATTTATATGATGTGGTTTATGAGATGAGAGTCAAGTCACGTGGGCTAAAGTTGTAATGAGTCATTGTTGCATTGTAAATATTTCTAGTGTGAAGTGACTAGTGAATACATAGGAGTTCCAAGGGTCGGTTGGGTTTTCAAAGTGGTGGGTATATTTTCTGTCATATGTTCATGTATACATAAAACCATGTATGAGAAGGAAAATGCTTAATAATATAATATATACCAAAATGGTTGCTTGAGAGAGCAACAAGGGGACTATGATACCATAAGAGGGGAAGAGGAAAGGGGGTTGTTAGGTGATTTGACCTTCAGAGTACTACTCATTCTTTCTCATGCTTTCTCACAAGTTGTCTCATCAGCCTTTTGACTTGTGGGTATGAACTAAGAACATGTGCCATATTTGTCATATCCTTGGGAAAAGAGACAAACATAGTTATCGACTTGATGAGAACTGTGACCTCAAAATGAGAACTCTAGCCATAAAAACTCATTTTTTGGGGGCAAACAACACCAAAATCAACTCCCAAATAAAAAAATGGTGCTACTAATAGCACCCTTACATTTTGGGCACAGGTGGGGGCACTGAAAATTACAACTTGTTTGATTGCAGATTTTTTTTTTACAATTGACTCTCGAATCAAAAAGTGATGCTTCCAATAGCACCCATTTTTTTCTCATAGTTAAAATTATGACTTGATTGAAATTGTGATATTGAAAGCTAGTATCATTGAGAATAAAAACCTTAAAATCGAATCTTGAATCAAACAATGTTGTTATTGGTTATTTTTTAGGGTTAAAACGATAATTTGTTTGAAATCATGACCTAACAACGGATAAAGTTATAGGCCTACCTTAAAAATAGGCATAGTTGAAAACAAAATCTTAAAAAAAGAAAAATAACTAGAAAATAAATGGAAATAAAAATAAAAATAGAGGAAAACAATATAAGTGAAACGCACGCACGCGCGCACACACTGCATACAGATTCTAAAGAAAAACAAAAATTAATCAATGGCTCATACATATAGTACACAAAGATTTGCGTTGGAAACCCTTAAGTGAGAAAACCAATCTTCCTTGTTGTCGCACCTTTCATCTCTTCATTGTATTAATTCTACCATTCACAATATAGTATATGCAATATTTTAGGTATTCCGCGACTACCAAAATCCTAATCCCTTAATCCTGGTTTAATTTAGAAAACCACTGAAAATAGAAAAAAAAAACGCCCAAAAACAATTTCGGGGTGATGCCCAGAGCCAAAGGCTTCACCTAAGCACGGAGACCAAGCCCAACCCCCTTGCAAACACCCGAGAAATGCCCAACCTAGGCCTACACCACTATTACTAGGAGGATCATCAAAATCCAAATCACCCCCTCACCACATGAAAATAATATAACACATACCCAACACACACACACTTATTTTAGAGAGAAAAAAAATTATATTCATAAAAATGAGTATACATATTTCTGTCTCGTTTGGGACTATATATTTTTCCAAAAAAGCACAATGACATAAATGTCTATGTCTTCATCCTATCATCCTTTACTTATTCTTCATAAAAATTTCTACATGTACTGCATAAAAAATAAGATCTTGTATGTACATATAGAAAAGAAAAAAAAAAACAATTTTGAACCTATCCATAAAAACGAAGGCACCCTCCCTCATACATTTCGTCAAAGAAAAACTACAGTAAAAAGGTTTTTTCATCACATAGACATCTATCGTAGAATTCTTGAGCTATGAGAGAACTAGAGTCCAACACTAAAGCCTCCTTAGATAGATCGTCTACTAGAGTATTGAGTTCCCTATATATGTGTGGAAACAAATACCATTCAAACTCATTCATTGAGGTTTTAATGTTGTTAAGGAGAGGATGCAATTTAACCACCTTATTTTTTATCTTGCTGTTTTCCGAGTCAATTGCAACCTTAGAGTCCCCAAACACATGTACCTTCCTCGGATTCATCAAATTAACATAAAACAATAATGTCCACATAGCCGCAAACTCTGCCTTCATGTTTGATCCAGGTGAATATTGGTGGCCACCCACCTATCCCAACTAGCTCATCTTGACCGTTTTTAGTTCAACACGTTCTTCTGTAATTATTTGCAATTGTGGGTTCTACACTTCCAGGGTTGTCTGAAGCCCTACACAGCTTCCAAGTGGATATTGGTGGCCTCCCACCTAATCCACCTAGCTTATTTTCGAATTTTTATGTTAGTACATATTTTTGTACTTCCACGGTTGTTTTGGGGCCCTAAACAATGTTTTTTTGGCTTTTCGTAGTCAAACTTTAGACGGAGTCAGAGTTTGATGGAATAATGTGTAGCTCTCAAAAATAATTTTCCAACGGGATATCACGCACCTAAAATGGAGGTTGTATGCAAAAGTTACGACCCTAGGAAGTTGAGGTACCAACTTACCCATCGAGGCCCACATAAATTTTGGCATTTCATCTCCTAGGGTTAGGTTTTGTAAGGTCTCTTCCAACATAGCCTTATAAAACATAAATTTAGATAGAGAAATGCCAATTAATCATTTTAAATAGTAAATTCTAAAATTTTACAGTCCATACTAGTCATAAATAATCGTAAACAGACTACACAACATATTACACATTTTCATACATAAATTCATATCATAACTTTCATCCTTAACAAAATTAATACTAGAAAAATACCTCTTGAAGGAGGAGTGTGTCCTTTGCTTTCCTGTTGTTGTAGACTGCTTGGAACTTCCCAAAACTGAACCTTTTCCTCCCAGCCAGCTAGGAACATAACTTCTTTGGCTCCCTAGCTCCAGGATTCCGTAAGGATTCCTGGCCCCTGAGCCCAAAACTCCCAGCAATAAGTGCTCCCTTGTAACAGTCCTTCCACAAGTTTCTCCAGCCAAAACCCGTAATACTGTCTTCCAATCTCCAAAAAAATATATATATCCCTTCCAAATGCCCCAATACAGTCTCCTAATCCGAAAATAATGCTCCCCAAAAGTCCCCCTTCTCCCGAGTGTTTTCCCCCCTCATAACCTCCTTCCCCATTCACCGCATCTTCCTTTCATTAAGACTCACCCACCTTATCTCTCCATTCAATGCCAACCACCTTATCCCTCCATTCAATGCCAACCACCTTATCCCCTTCTCCTTAATGGTTCCATCCTTCGATATGTTAAGTTTTCTTTTAATAAATTAAAATTTATTAAACTTAAATACATTACCCAAATATTTAATGAGTTAATTAATTAATTAATTAATTAATTAATATACATTAAACAATTAATAATTCGGGACAATTAATTAATTAATTAATTAAACTTAATATACTTTAAACAATTATTTAACTATGACAATCAATTATTTAACTAGGGTTGTTACATACACCCACCCTTAAGGAAACTTCGTCTCAAAGTTAAAGTATTTTAAGATACAAGGGAAAGACACAGGGTTCACACATTCATATCCAATAACCAACATTATCAGTAGGTAAGCCAAGAAAACTCATACATACTGGTGTACATGTGCAAGAAATGCATGTGTAGCTAGTACATACAAGTCTCATGCATGTACTAATAACAATAACTATCATCTCTATAGTAATTTATGTATGTATCCAATCCATTCAACAAGAATATTCATTTTATAAAAGACAATAACCCAATCAAATATTTGTGAAATCCTTTAATTACAATTATCTAGCTCAACAATGTTATTTAGACAATTGTAGTTTAGTTAAGTAATTATGAATATTCATATATACACTTTTTATTTTCAGAAGGAAAGAAAAAAAAAAATTCCACCATAAGACAAATCTCCATACACTCAACTATTTCTACTCATCCTTCCTCCCTAACTTACTTCCATATTCCATTCCTATCCTTCCTTTGTTGGACTATCTTGGAGCATCAACTATATTCACCTAACTCTAAATAGAACCCGTAAGTGGAAGTGTCACTATCTTGACCAAGCTTCCCCAGCAGGCAACTGACAGTCACCATCACACGTCTAGGGGAGCGTGAGCTAACACCATCCTCCCATAAATCCAGGTTTTAGAGGATACAGGGTGGGAAATGCCTCCACCCCTCCTAACAGGACTAGGGTCCACACTCTATAATGGAATATACAGTGGCACCGTGTTGCTAGGATTTTTGTCATCGTTTATTCAGTTTTGGGCAGTTCACCTCCTGAAATCCTGCACTGGTCCACATATCATAGCAATGTATCCAAACCAATATAATTTCACATACAAGATTCATACCATATTGTTTCTCGGCCAATGGTCATGACATCCACTTTCATCATCATTATCCCTTGGCTATTTCATAGCCCAATAACCTGCAGATTAGTCTGTAACACAAACTGATACATATCTATGCATTATCATCACGTAATTGCATACAACCAAAATTTCAATTCAGTATCCGCGTACCAACAACTTTAACATCAAAGTTTTCAAGTTAGAAATAGATCTCATAATATCCCATAATTCAATTAACGACACCCATTCATAAAATTATCATTTACATAATAGATTGCATCATATCCAACATCATTCAAATAACATTTAAATCTTCATAGGATTTGCATTCACACAGTATATTGCATCATATTCTTCATCATCAATAACACTTAAACATTCATAGAATTTGCATTAACATAGTAGATCACATCATATCCATCATCATCAATAACATTTAAATATTCATAAAATTTACATTCTCACAATATATCACATCATATCCATCATTATTCAAATACGTTTAAACATTCATAAAGGTTCATACGTCATAAAAGTTCAAGTGTATCATTTAATAGTTTTACTGTGAATAGAAAATAAAGGTGTTTAGGCCTCCGGTAATCCTAGTTGTCTAAGTCAAAAGGTGGCGTTACATACTCCCAACCTTTGAGAAACATATTCTCGAGGTGGTCAAAAAAAGTGAGGGATAATCTCGTCGTAACGTCTCGGCATCCTCCCAAGTAGCAGATCTTGAACTAAACTTGTCCCACTGGACCTTAACTTGGTCTACCAGATGGTTCTTGAGCTGTCGGACTCTATGGTCCAATATGCGTAACGGTTCTACCATGAGGGTTCCCATGTCTGATACCTGCAATTCCTTCCAATTTAGTTTATGTGATTCCTCAGCAACATAATGACGTAGAACAGATACATGAAAAACGTTATGATTTTTATGCAAGTGGGGTGGTAGTACGAGACGATAGGCGACGAGTCCAATTTTCTCTTGGATTTTGAATGGTCCTATAAATCGAGGTGACAACTTTGTCCCCTTCCCGAACCGAATGGTACTCTTATTAGGCCTGATATGAATGAAAACCTGACCTCCCACTTTATAACTTCGATCAATCCAGTGTGCATCCGCATAACTTTTTTGTCTATCCTGTGCTTCCTTTAGTCTCTGCCTAATTTGAATCACCTGTTCCTCCATCTCTTAAATCAATTTTGGCTCAACTGTTACTTGGTCTTCTAATCTTTCCCAACTCAATGGCGTTACGCATGGCCTTCCGTACAAAGCTTCGTAGGGTGGCATTCCGATGGAGCTATGAAAACTGTCATTGTAGGCGAACTCTACCAAAGGTAGGTACTTCTCCCAATGGGTTTGATTATCCATGACATACATCCTAAGCATGTCTTCCATGACTTGATTTACTCTCTCAGTTTTCCCATTTGTTTTAGGATGATAAGTTGTGCTTAAGTTCAACTGAGTCCCCAATGTTGACTGCAAACTTGTCCAAAACCTAGAAGTGAATCTGGAGTCCCTATCTGAAATGATCTTCTTAGGTATCCCGTGCAAACAGATGACCTCACTCACAAACACGTGTTCCACATCATTGACATCATAAGTATCTCTAACCGAAATAAAATGAGCACTCTTGGTTAACTTATCAACTATCACAAGAATGGCATTGTGTCTATGAGACGTGAGTGGAAACCCCACAACAAAATCCATAGAAATGACTTCCCACTTGGTCATAGGAACATCATGTGGTTGTAGGAGACCTGTCGGGTGATGGTGGTCGGCTTTCACTTGCTGACACTCTAGGCACTTGGTGATGAAATGGACTACATCACGCTTCATGCCTACCCAAAAGAAGAGCCTCCTCATGTCTGCATACATTTTCTTCACGCCTAGATGCTCACAATAAAGTGCTTTATGGGCTTCCTTCAGTATGATGCTTCAAATATCCCCACTTTTGGGGATGTACATCCTTCCTTGATAACTCAATATTCTGTCTGCTTCCAGACTATATCCTTCATACTTTGGATCTAATTGCCTCCCATTTTGGAGGTTTGAGGTAACCTTTAAATACCAACTGTCTCTAAGGAGTTGCGTCAACACACGTTCCCTCAGATTGACTTTTAAGGGTACCAAGGAGAAGACACGTGGTCTCCTACTCAAGGCATCCACGACCACATTCTTTTTTCCCTTGATATATGAAATACCAAAATCATACTCACTCATGAACTCACTCCATCGCCTTCGCCTCGAATTCAGATCCCTTTGAGTGAAGAGGTGTTTTAAACTTTGATGGTCCGTTTTGAGCTCAAAGTTTCACCCTACTAGATAGTGCCTCCAAAGTTTTAGAGCTAGCATTACCGCTGCTAACTCTAAATAATGAGTAGCGTAAAGTTCCTCGTGTTTCTTCAACTTCCTTGATGCATAAGCTATCACTCCTCCATCATGCATTAGCACACCCCCCAACCCTTGTTTCGAGGCATCCGTGCATACTGTGAAGTCCTTTTCCATATCCGGCACCCATAGAATTGGTGCACTAGTTAGTAACCTTTTAAGCTCAATGAATGCACTATCACATTCTTCTGTCCATTCATACCTAACCCCCTTGCACTGCAAAGTGGTGATAGGTTTCACTATTTTAGAGAACACTTCCACAAATCTCTGATAATAACCCGCTAGCCCCATGAAGCTTCTTACCTCATGAGAATTTTTCGGCACTGGCCATTCCATAATGGCCTTTACCTTTTCTGGGTCCACAAAGATTCCTTCACTAGAAATGATATGACCTAAATAGTGAATTTCTTTTTGGAAGAAGGAACACTTCGACAACTTCCCATACAATTTGTTCTCTCTAAGGCAGGACAACACCATTCGCAAGTGTTCCTCATGCTCTCTTTCGTTTTTGGAATAGATGAGGATGTCATCTAGAAATACTTGTATAAAACGGTCTAAGTACTTCCGGAATACGCCGTTCATGAAGCTCATGAATACTGTTGGCACATTGGTTAATCCAAAAGGTACTACCACAAACTCGTAATGCCCAAACCGAGTTTGAAAGTCAATTTTAGGAATATCACCATCCTTAATCCTTAACTGGTGATACCCTAATTGCAAATCAATCTTTGAGAATATCACTGCTCCTTTCATCTGATCGAAGAGGTCATCTATTCGTGGAATTGGGTACCTATTTTTCACCGTAGCATGGTTCAAGTCCCTGTAATATATACACAGTCATAAGGAACCATCCTTCTTCTTTACAAAAATTACTGGTGCACCCCAAGGTGAGACACTAGGTCTTATTAGTCCTAAGTCGCGTAGCTCCTTGAACTGCATCTGCAACTCACAAAGTTCTGGCCTGCCATCCTATACGGAGTCTTGGAAATTGGTTTTGCACCAGGTTTTATCTCAATAGTAAAATTAAGCTCCCTCTCAAGAGGTAACCCAGGTAACTCATTTGGAAAAACATCTTTAAATTCTGACAATACTGGGTACTGATCCAAGGAGGGTCCTTTCCTTTTACTCACTACTTCCACTACATAAATTCGACAGCCTTGCCTCATGCACCGCTTAACCTGCATAGTTGAGATAAAGCGTAAAGACACCTTTCTCCGTACACCCTGGATCTCTACTGGCCTTCCTTCGTCGTCAACACAAAGCACCCTTTTTGCGAAACAATCTACCATAGCTCGATGAGATTCTAACCAATCCATTCCAATGATTAGGTCATACGCCCCGAGAGAAGTGACATATACCTTCAACCTGGTAGCACACACCCCCAAGTCTACTAGAAAATTATCAACGCTAGGTCCCATCGCTTGTTTTTCCCCCGAAGNGTTTAAAGTCATCGTGCTCGTAGGCTGCCAACCCACTCTTTTCTAATGCAGATGGTGAAATGAAACTATCTGTAGCACCAAAATCAAATAAAATTTTAAAATTGATATGATTTAGCATACCTGACAATTCCACCACCATGGATTGATGTTCTACCTGGCGATTATTAACTGCTGCATAAATTTAGTGGCTACCACTTTCTCTTCCTATCGGGGCCTTTCCTTCTTTATGCACAAATCTTGATTGTAACTCTGGGTAGTCACGCTGGTAATGGGGTCCTCCACATCCCCAACATGTAACCTAAGACTGAACTTGCGTACTTCTCTGTGACGGTCTCTGAAATGAGTTCCTTCCACTGGAACCCCTAACCCTACTAGTTGCTCCCTGAGATGGTCGTGGACCTGCCTATGTTGTTGGTGATGAACGGGATGTTGCACTTGCTGCCATTGAAATACCTATGGCGACTGTCCTTGGTGCGACCCTAATACCATAAGGAGGTGGCCTGGAGCTCCCTCCCCTGAAGAATGTCCTAGGGGCCTTCCCCACAAATCCAGGATGATGCGGAAAGGTCGACCTCATACCTCCATTTAAGTTCATGTGTTCCTCAGCATAACATGCATTTTCGACTGCTTTAGCTACTGAAGATGGTTTCCACATTCGCACCATGTCCCTTATCTTAAGGTTTAACCCATAGACAAAGCGTTATGCCTGTCGTTGGTCATTATCCATGTATGAAACATACTTCACCAACTATATGAACCTGATCTCATATTCTTCTACGGTCCTATTTCCCTGTACTAGAGCATGAAATGCTCCCACCTATTGTTCCTCATAGTAAGCTGGTAGATATTTTCTTTGAAACCTGTCCTCAAAGATTTCCCAAGAGACGGTGTTTGGGGTAAGGTGCAACTACCTCTTCAGGTTGCCCCACCAATTTAAGGCACTATCTCTCAACTGAAAAATTGCTATCTTTGCCTTTGATGTGGATGCATAGTCTCTTAAGGCGAAACACCTTGTCATGCCTTCCAACCATGCCTCTGCATGTTCACTGGCACGATCCCCGACAAACTCTGGAAGTTTGATCTTCTGTAGTTCTCTTGTGATGTCTTCAGGTGGAGGCCCTCCCCCTGAATCCCTCGACGCTTCAGGATTACCCATTCCATATGGTGGGGGTTCCACTTCGATCCTTGTTGGCTGACGCCTCTTTAAAGTCTCATTTATGGCCTCTAAGGAGAGCAGAATGAGAGCTAATTCAGGCGATGGTGGTGGTGGCGCTGGCGGTCTCTGCGTCGATGCCCCTCTACCTTGATTTCCTCTCGTCCTAGCCATCCTGTATACTTGAATCTGCATCAACCAAAGTTCGTCAAGGTGAGTCTAGGACATTTCACATTTGCACAACTTGAACTAGAAAACAGGGTTAGGGGTAAGATTTTTTTACTTTTCTATAAACAAATGTTACTCTCTTTAGGGGAAGTGGCTAGGTTAGGGTTAAAGCGTCTGAGCTTGATGTCTTCGCCTAAGAAAACTATTGACCCTCTCGCCTGGTAGTTACGCTAGCACTGTACCACATTCGTCTATTCCTCTAACTTACCTTCCCAGTGCGCACGAAGCCCCCTCCCGCTTATCCTGGTCTAAGTCCTTAAACTTTTCCCTTAAACAATTTAATCAGTCGCTTTAACTAGTTTTAAATTAATCATGAATCATAAAATTAAATATAATTTAAATATAATTTAAACATTAATTACTAATGATTAATTAGTGATTCTATTATAATGATTAATTACTTTTAATTAATCATATTAATTATACTAATAAAACATACTCAATTACCTTGATTAATCATAATTACTTCAATTTTATTTTAAAACATATAATATTTAATTTAATGTTTTCTTATAACATAAAATATTTAATTTAATATTTAAAACATATAATATTCTTAAATAATGAAAATTTAAACTAAATATAAGCAATTAAAATTTAAAATTTAATTATATAAGAATATTTAATAAATAAAATAAAATAATAATAATATATAAAAATAAATTACACAAAATAATAAAAACAAATAATAATTAAAAATAATATATATATATATATATATTTATATATAATAAAAATAAAAATAATAAAATTAAATTAAATTAAAATAAAGCGCGGGCATGCATGAAGCCAACGTGCCTCGCCCCCATTTCCTCCCGCTCTCCTTAACCTAACCCTACACCCCACTTTCGTTCTCATGGGTGGCGCAGCGGGCTTGGTTCATGTGGGCTCCTCCCTGTGGCTTTGGCCCTATCCTGCCGGCTTGGTTCTTGTGGGATCCTCCCTGTGGATTTGGCCTTGGCCTGCGGGCTCCTCCCTGTGACTTGCACTTGTGCACACTACCTTGTGCAATGGGATTTGATATGGTGTAGCTCTCGGGTGCTTGGCTTGTGGACTTGGCTGGTGTGTAGTGCAACGCCTGTGGGCCTGTGGGGTTGGTGCTTGTGTGCTAGCTTTGGCATTGCATGTTGAGATGCCATTGCTTACCTATGTGTTGTGTATGGCAGGTGTGCTTGGCTTGTGGAGTGGAGATTGGCTTTTCAGCCAAAATTTCTCTGTATATCTATATTATTTTTTTTTAAATATACTCGACTCGTTGGCTCTTCCTGGGTGCCTAACACTTATGCATTCCGGTGTTTTCTTGTGATTTGAATCTTGATACATGTGGTGATTTTGTGGCTCTTGATCTCCGGTGCTATGTGAGCACTCGCTCGTCATCCATCCTCTGTCCCAAAGGCTTTCTGGTCAAGTAAGGTATAAATGGCATTGGTTTCCCCTCTGTTTTGAGTTTCTCTCTATATTTTTTGTCATCGGTTTTGGGTTTCCTAGGTTGTACAGGGTTAGATGCATCTACAATATGGGTTTTATTGTGATTATTTTATGATCTTGTTTCACTTTACTTTACCAGATGTAACTCCATTAACAACGATGAAGAGTTTTGTATTTTGTATAAAGTCTCATTTACCAGTAGATTTGTTATTTACCAATTGTTCAAGATATAAAATATTAATTGTATACATATATAACATATTATATAAATGTGGTATGATGAAATATCCATGCTTGTTTTACAATATTTACAGGATGTAACTCTTATTAATTCTCAGTGTGTGCATGCTTGTTTTACAATAATTACAGGATGTAACTCTTATTAATTCTCAGTGTGTGCTTGCTTGTTTTACAATATTTACAGGATGTAACTCTTATTAATTCTCAGTGTGTGCATGCTTGTTTTACAATATTTACATGATGTAACTCTTATTAATTCTCAGTGTGTGCATGCTTGTTTTACAATATTTACAGGATGTAACTCTTATTAATTCTCAGTGTGTGCATGCTTGTTTTACAATATTTACAGGATGTAACTCTTATTAATTATCATTGTGTGCATGCTTGTTTTACAATATTTACAGGATGTAACTCTTATTAATTCTCAGTGTGTGCATGCTTGTTTTAAAATATTTATAAGATGTAACTCTTATTAATTCTCAGTGTGTGCAGGTGAAGAGGCATTCTCACAGGTGGCTAGAACCAGGGAGAGTCTCTCTTTTTCTAATGCATATACCCTCCTTCAATTCTCCAGGGAAGTGTGCACACTCTCACGCCTGCACACTCTCACGTTCATTGTCTACTTAGGGTTCTAGGTCTACTTAGGGTTTTAGGTCATCTATGTTTATATTTTTTTTTGAGTTGCTTCAAGGGTTTTAGGCTGTAGGATGGGACTTCTTTCAGGAAATAGTTTGCACAATTATGTGGGTGGTAAAGCCCTAGGTTTCAGTATTGAAACTGAGATTTGATACCATGTGTAAGGTCTCTTCCAACAGAACCTTATAAAACATAAATTTAGATAGAGAAATGCCAATTAATCAGTTTAAACAATAAATTCTAAAATTTTACAGTCCATACTAGTAATAAATAATCGTAAACAGACTACACAACATATTACACATTTTCATACATAAATTCATATCATAACTTTCATCCTTAAAAAAATTAATACTAGAAAAATACCTCTTGAAGGAAGAGTATGTCCTTTACTTTCTTGTTGTTGCAGACTTCTTGGAACTGCCCAAAACTGAACCTTTTCCTCCCAGCCAGCTAGGAACAGAGCCTCTCCGGATCCCTAGCTATAGGATTCCGTAAATATTCCTGGCCCCCGAGCCCAAAACTCTCAGCAATTGGTGCCCCCTTGTAACAGTCCTTCCACAAGCTTCTCTAGCCAAAACCTGTAATACCGTCTTCCAATCTCCAAAAATATATATATATCCCTTCCAAATGCCCCAATACAGTCTCCTAATATGAAAATAATGCTCCCCAAAAGTCCCCCTTCTCCCGAGTGTTTTCCCCCCTCATAACCTCCTTCCCCATTCACCGCCTCTTCCTTTCATTAAGACTCACCCACCTTATCTCTCCATTCAATGCCAACCACCTTATCCCTCCATTCAATGCCAACCACCTTATCCCCTTCTCCTTAGTGGTTCCATCCTTCGATATGTTAAGTTTTCTTTTAATAAATTAAAATTTATTAAACTTGAATTCATTGCCCAAATATTTAATGAGTTAATTAATTAATTACTTAATTATTATATATTAAACAAATAATAATTCAGGACAATTAATTAATTAATTAATTAATGAAACTTAATATACTTTAAACAATTATTTAACTATGACAATCAATTATTTAACTAGGGTTGTTATAGGTTTTTGGATGTCTAGGGTTTTGGAATTCATGAGTAATGTCAAAAAGGCCTCTAGAGCCTCATTGTAATCATTATGCTCAGATGGATGCATGCAACAACCACATCTATTCTCAAATATAGCTACCACCATTCAAGAAAGTTGTTTTCAGTTCTGTAGTTTTACAGTTTCAACCTTTTTATTTATTCAATATAAGTTATTGTTCATTGGATATCTCTTATTGTTCTCCATATCTCCGTGTTATTGTATTCAGTCTGTTATTCATTTTATTCTGTGCATAAATCTGTATCAGTGGTATCAGAGTGGTCTACTCTTCATTTATTTTTCTTCGTGCATGTCCCCTACAAGATCTAGGTACAAGAAGTTTGGACTCGAACTAGTCGATCCTTTGCAATATCGACCATGTCGAACCTAGAAAAAAACCATGGGGGATGTGAAGAAATATGATGGAGTAAGAGATCCTTTTAAAATGTTTCTCAAGAAAGCTCTTGCACGACAAAGCAACGAAATGATGGACAACTTTGCACAGATCCTTCAATGACTGCCCATAGGAGATACATATTCATCAAGCATCCATGCAACTCCATTCAAGGTACAAGTAAATTTTGATATTCCATTATTTGAAGGATTGATAGATGCAGATGTTGTAGATAAATGGTTGAATCTACTCGAAGGGTATTTTTCAGTCCACAATTTTTCCCACAGGGAAAATATTACTTTTGCACTCCTCAAGGTCGTCCCCCATGTTAAGGAATGGTGGGATACTTACACTGAGCAAAGGGCCATAAAGGAATCTGCAATATTTGTGGTCGCCCCCCCATCAAATTCCTTCAGGGATGTCATTAAAGAACAATACTACCCTATTGGAAGCTACGAGGACCAGTACATAAGATGGACCACGCTGCATCAGGAAAGGGACCAGACAATACCATATTTCACCAATATTTTCCATACCCTGCACACCAAATTGGGTATCAAAGACTATGAACGACATCTAGTGCTCAAATACCGCGGTTTTCTGCATAGATACATTCAAACATAAATCAATTTTATGGACATCACATAATTAGGTGCGGATTATACATATGGTGTCAAGATCAAGTAGAAATTTAAGTAGAAGAGGCGAGAGTTTGGATCTACAAATTCCTCACTATCGAAGTAGGGAAAAGGCAACCCCAACCCACAAAACAAGTGACAGAGCAAAGATGGCCACTCTTAGGACAACTAGTCCAAGCTACAACAGAAGAAGGGTAATGAGAAGTAAAAGAGGACATGGGAAAGTGGTGTTAATACCATAAAGTCCCTTGGAACAACACTGAAGAATGTTGCTCTAGGTAGTCACTAGTGGTCGATCCAGAAGATTTCAAGTCAGAGGCAAATTCTGACACTGAATCAAATCCATAAGGAGGGAAGCATATTATTGATGTTGAACCCATCACCATTTTTTCTACCACCAAAGTCCAACCAAGTGAACCAAAAGAACCATAGGAAGGGGAACGCCTCTTTCACTCATAGATGTGGGTAAAGGGGGCTCCGCTTCATTTCATTATCAATAGAGGAAATCAAAAGAACATTATCTCAGTAGATTTTGTCAAGCGGTTGGACCTGCCGATGAAAAAGTACCCACATCCCTACACCATCGAATGGCTTCATCAAGGAAGAGATCTTTGAGTCATCCAACAATGTCGTCTTCCCTACAACATCAAGCCGTTCAAAGACAAGGTATTGTGTGATATTTCTCCCCTTGAAGTTTGTGATATTCTTTTAGGACAACCATATTTGTGGAAGTGGCATGTTGTGTATGAGTATAAACCCCATAGTTTTATTATTACTTTGGGTAGACAATTGTACATGATACCAGAGGTAGCGTTGCCTACCGTTATTTCTTTAATATCTTCTAAGAAATGTAGTAAGTTCATTTCACAGTAATAAAAAGTTTGTTGCCACATTCATGGCCTCTACATAGAGCCTCTATTTGCAGCAGAAGAAAGTGGACATGATAGTGGAAGAGTACAAAGACATCTTCTCCTCACCCATCGAGGTACCAATGCACTGCCAAGTCAAGCATCCAATTGATCTAACCTCGGGTGCACCTCTGCCTAATGGACCAGTCTATCACCACTCATTGATGGAAAATGATGAAATAATGCATCAAACCCAAGAGTTTCTTCAAAAGGGGCACATCATACCCATATCTTCCCCTTGCGGAAGCCCAATTGTACTAGTGCAGAATAAAGATGGAACTTGGTGGCTCTGTATTGATTATAGAGCATTAAACAAAATCACAGTCTGGAACTAGTACCCAATTCCCCGAATTGATGACCTTCTTGACCAACTCAAGGGGGAAAAGTTCTTCAACAATATTGACCTAAAGTTTGGCTACCACCAAGTTCCCATCAAACCAACTGATGTATGGAAAAAAAATTTCAAATCTAAAGAAGGTCTCTTTGAATGGCTAGTCATGCCCTTTGGCTTAAAAAATGCACCAACCACTTTCAAGGGGTTAATGAATGATGTATTGAGACCCTTCACCAAATATTTTGTGGTGGTATATTTGGATGACATCCTCATCTTCAACAAACCTTGGGAGGAGCACATACAGCTTATTCAATAGGTTTTGAGCACTCTGTGGAAACACAAGCTATATGCCAACTTGGAAAAATGCTCCTTTGGCATGAACAAGGTCCAATACTTGGGCTACATTTTTTATGAGCATGTGGTACATGTGGATCCAGCTAAGATCCAATTCATCTGTGATTGGACAGCCCCAACCACACTAATCGATCTTCATAGCTTCTTGGCACTTGCCAACTTCTATCGACAGTTCATGTTTGGATTCTCCCATATTTCATGGGACCATAGCCAAGTGACCAAGGGAAGTGGCAGGGTAAAGTTTGCATGGGGGAAGGAACAAAAATGAGCATTTTATGATCTGAAGCATTGCTTATACTCAACTTCAGTACTCTCCTTACCTGATCTACAACAACCATTCGAGATTGAGACTGATGCATCTGACTATGTTGTAGGCACCATTCTCACTCAGCACGGTCATACAGTAACATACCATAGTGAGACACTCTCATATATCATACATAAATACCTCACCTATGGCAAGGAAATGTATTCCATTATGAAAGCATGTCGTCAATGGAAACATTACATTCTGAGAAAGGAGACAATCATCCACACTGATCACAAGCCTCTACAGTTCATACAAACATAAGGGAAGTTTCAAAACGACCACCATCAAAAGTGGTCCACATACCTGCAACAATTCCATCTCAACATCAAATATAAGACATGGAGCACAAATCATGTCGTTGACTGCCTCACTCAACCTCCTATGGCTACACTCACCACTGTGCTCCATTCCTATGGGCATGAGGCATATGAATGACCCCAACTTTATCAATGAGATACTGACTTTTCCACCGCCTATCATCTCTTGGGTATAGGTGCGAATGCCACCAATTTTCACATTCATGATGGATTGTTATGCCATCTGGGCCATCTCTTTTTTCCTGCAAGTGAGCATGCAAAGATGATTTGGGAGGCTCACTACAATCAAATGGTAGGACTTTTTGGCATGGAGAAAACTATTTTCATTCTACATAAACATTTATATTGGACAAAACTTCAATAGGACGTCAGCAAGTATATAAGATCTTGCACTACTTTTTCCATTTCCAAGCCATCCATTAAGAAGCAAGGCTTATACAACCCTCTTCCTACTCCTGAGAGGCCTTGGGAATCCATCTCAATGGATTAAAAGTCTCTTATTTCATCCACCAAGCAAGGAAATGATTGCGTATTTGTGGTGGTTGATCAATTTTCGAAGATGGCCATTCTCACACCCTACAAGAAGAGCATCACATCGGTAGATACTACCAAGATCTTCTTCAAACGAGTGTGGGTCCATTTTGGGACACCACGGACCATCATCTTTGATTGGGACAACAGGTTCCTCAACACATTTTGGTCAACTCTCTGGTCACTGTTGGACACCAAGCTCACTAAATCCACTGCCTTCCACCCTCAAACCGATGGCTAAACAAAGGTCGTCAATCCAATGATTGTGCACATCCTACACATGTATAACTGTAAGGATCTGCGTACATGGGATGAGAGTCTTCCCTATGATCAACACAGCTACAACAAGGCTCTCTATAGCTCCACTGGACACAGCCCATTTTAGGTGGGGCTGGGATTCCAACCCTTGGGTCCCATTGATGTTTCACTACCTCTTGCAACCACACAAACATATTCTTCCCATGTTCATTTTGAGGCTGAAAAATCCACCAGATTCATCTCATCTACCAACAGGTCCATGATATTTTGCAGAAATCCAATGCTAAGTACAAGTAGGGCCATGATCAACATTGGGTATTGCACAAGTTTTAGGTGGGAGACAAGGTCTAGTTACATTTGCAAAAAGAAATCCTTATAGGGCCCCATTGGAAGCTCTGTCCACTTCACTATGGGCCTTACACTATCACCAAGGTTGTGGGTGACAATGATTTTGAGCTCAACACTCCCCCATTTCTTGGCTTGCACCCAATGTTTAGTGTGGACCTCCTCTGACCATATTTTCCACCATTATTGAACACCTCAGAGATTGTAGAACAGTTGAAACCAGCAAATCTCAACCCTGACTGCATGGAACAAGCATTCGTTGATCATATAGTGGACACACATTTCAAGGGTACTCGCCAGTAGAGGATCCAGCTTTATCAGGTTGTCAAGACAAAGCAACTCCTACACCAAGTAAAGTGGCTCACCTAGAGCCAAATTCAACATAAATTTCCTCACCTGATGGGGGAATTCAACGCAATGGAGACCATTTCTTCCCAAGGGGGGATGATTGATCCAAGTGGATATTTGTGGCCACCCACCTATTCCAACTAGCTCATCTTGACAATTTTTAGTTCAACACGTTCTTCTGTAATTCTTTGCAATTGTGGGTTCTACACTTTCGTGGTTTTCTGAAGCCCTACACATATTCCATGTGGATATTGGTGGCCTCCCACCTAATCCAACTAGATTATTTTGGAATTTTTCATGTCAGTACATCTTTATGTACTTTGAGGGCCATTTTGGGGCCCTAAACAATGTCTTTTTGGCTTTCCACAGTCAAACTGTAGACGGAGTCAGAGTTTGTTGGCATAATGTGTAGTTCTCAAAAATACCTTTTCAATGGGCTATCACGCACCTAAAACATAGGTTGTATGCAAAATTTATGACCTTGGGAAGTTGAGGTACCAACTTACCCATCGAGGCCCACATAACTTTTGGTGTTTCATCTCCTAGGGTTAGTTTTTGGATGTCTAGGGTTTTGGCATTCATGAATAATTTTAAAAAGGCCTCTGGATCCTCATTGTAATAATTCTTCACAGATAGATGCATGTAGCAACCACATCTCTTCTCAGAGATAGATACCACCATTCAAGGAAGTTGTTTTCAGTTCTATAGTTTTATAGTTTGAGCCTATTTTATTTATTCAATAAAATTTATTGTTCACTGGATATTTGTTGTTGTTCTCTGTATCTCTGTGTTATTTTATTCATTCTATTATTCATTTCGTTCTTCTCATAAATCTGGTTCAATGTTTGACCCTTTTCTTGATGCATAATGTATCTTGAAGAAGTGATCTTTGGAAATATGGATGACCACACCAACTCCACATAGGGGAGGATGCCCCTTACTTGCCTCGTTGAAGAATCCCCACGGGACTCCTTCCTGCAACTTTGGCATCACTAGTTACAATTTTTTTCCTTTTTATGATTGTTTCTAAATTCATAGGACATATTAAAAATCATCCCAACAATATTCTCCTATGGGATAGCATTGTCCTAGAAAATCACTAAATTTCTATCCCATCAATTAAAATAAATAAAAGTACCTGGAGTTGAACCAAATTCACTTTCTAGCTGAATCTTTTTCTAGGTGAAAAACCATTCTTCCAAATTGTCACTCAAAGGTTTCTCCTTGAATTTACAGAGAGTACACTAGCTAGGCTTGTGTCATCCTCGTTTTTCCCTACGTGCCACGTAAGAAGCTTCTAGTGAAGAGAATGTCAGAAAGCCAATTTCACTTTTAAAGGAGCATGGAGTTTCTATATATCCTCCCACCACCATCTCTTTGGTCCTCCAAAGGATTCTTCAACTAAGGAAAGGTATTCGAACTTGGTGTCGTATTGGCCATTGAGTGGATTTTTATTCCAACATAGAGATTCATAGTCTTCCTTGAGGAGAATAAAATTAAATTTTAACATGTTTACATACTCAAACCACTAAGTCACCTTTTCCCCTTCTATCCCTAAATCATCTGAATATTTCCAAATTGATCTACCCACCTCATCTAGACCTTCTGTTACACATTATTTTCGTCATCCCTATGATCGTTAATGATGTAAACCTATATGTTGCCTTCAGAGGGGTCAGTGGCCTGAGTTCCTAAAGAGAGAAGGGAAAAGAACTTCTCCTGAGAAAAGAAGTTGCTTTTTCCTATGTAAAAACCTTACTTTTTCCTATGTAAAAACCTTATAAAAAGGGAAGTTCGCAGGTTGCTATATAGGCAGGGTGTGAGAATGACCCATTCTTGCAAGTTGCACTATAGCCAGGGTGTGAGGTGTTCGCAGGTTGCTCTATATCTAGAGTGCGAGAATTCCAGCATGTGGGAAAAAAAAGCGTTTTCTCGAATCTTCT
>CBVK0100099135.1:0-20057 GCA_900067695.1 Picea abies
TATATATATATATATATATATATATGAAGAACATAGAGATATTCTATATACTAGCCTTCTCCATGAAACTGTCATTTCTAGTGGCCTCCATCATCCCATAACAAGTCCACCCACATCATGAGCATCTATGAGGGTCACATTAACTAGTATCCATGTGCGCTCTTATGGTCAGACTCTATTATAGTTAATGAAGGCCCAACCCCTCCCTTGACATCACCTGAAGGTCTCATTTGGTGAGATAATGTTATAAATGTGTTGTGTTGCACCAGGCTAAGGGTTAAGGTGGATATCAATATCAGGATATGGTTGATGATTTTCTCTATGGGAGGATGTTGGTAAGGGGTTTTTGGGTTTTACTTAGCAAGACAAGGACCTAACAATAGGCCACACTTAGAATTTTCTCTATGCTATGCAGATCCACAACCCACCATATTGAATTCACCAATGTCAAAGTAGTTGATATTGTGATGTAAAATAAACTCTTCCCATAGTTTCTTAAGGAAATATACCGAAACCTCCCTATTATTGTATAGAGGTTTCTCAAATACAATAAACCACATGTCCATCCAACTATATTAAAGGTCCACTAGCCCATACGAATGTGTTTGTTTCTGAATGGTGGTTGTAATATGGTTCCTGGGTCAATAAAAAATGTCATAAGGTCTTGTTTTGAAATTTTGAGTTCTCTAACTTGGTTTTTATCTAGACCCATTCTATAATATTCATACATTTTGGCCATGTAATAAAAAATGTGAGTTAGTTTGCTTTGGGCATTTGTAATCGAAGAAACAATGGCATATAGGGAAGTGGCCAATAACAACCATGAGGGATTTATGGTATTTCATAAGATTTGTATAATTTTTGTAAGAGATATCAACCCTACATCAATTTCCATGTTTATGTTTTCCGGTTGTGGGTTGGGTTGGTATTTCTTAGTGTGGTGATGTTGGGTTTGGGTTCTCTCGAGGCTCCATATTAATTAAGTGTGCACAAATTGAATAAAGAAAATTTAAATTTTATTGATTTTTTATCATTTAAACAAATTATGAACTAAAAAAAAATCATATTCCATCAAAATACTTGGAATCAATTAAAGACCAAGCCAAAAAAGTTTGATTGATTTGTTAAACTCTTCTAAATTTGTTGTCTCAAATTTGTTCATTATCTCTCAAAACATGCAACACACTCTATTTATGAAATATGCCAATTATGTACCATCAAAAACAAATCTGTGAGGAATACATGCAGGCTCATTGATGCAGACCCCCTCCCTCACCTGGGGTCCACTGACCTCTCGGTCTAGGATCATTGAAATCGGGAGTTGAATCAGCTCTTTGGGCTCTGCTGATCCCCCATTATCAAACACAGGTCCTTAAATTTCCTGTCCATGTCCAAACACTTAACCTGCGGGCTCTTACTAATTCCATTCTCTTTTTGAAACAATATCAGGCCTCTAGCCCTCTTTCTTAGGCCAACTCATCATATGACAAATGACTATGACTAGGCACTAGCCAATAATGCGCTATTTCGGTGCCTCGACGATTTCTCCAAGCCCCTTTTCTTTTAAAATTTTGAAACCAACCTTAGCCCCCTTTCCTCTAGCGGTAATATCATTTGATCGATGGTTGTGACTGAGTGCTAAGACAAAAGGCGTAATTCGGGCTTTGACACTCAACAATTTCTGATTGCGCCAAACACACACAACATCCCCAAAGTGTCGATCACCAAAAAGGCATATCAGATGACTCTCCTCACCCCCCATGGATCAATGACTCAGATTATGTTTCTGGGATTCAACAATTTCTTCACAACGCCCTTTCCATGAATCACCCAGATCACTAAAAGGTAATTTCGCCGAATCTCAGATCGACGGTTCACAATGCTTCGACTGATGGATGTTCTAGATCAGTTCTATTCAGGCTTTGACAATTTTTCTTGATTGTCGAACCACACAACACTCTCAAAATGTCGATCATTGAAATAGGAAGATCAAATGGCTCTCGTGGTCCCGAGATCAACGACTGATATTCCATCTCCACACTTCGGGCTTCAAAGATTTCTTTTGGTCATTCCACAACACAACTCCTTGGATCTCCCGACGTCGAAATGTCAAACAAGTAGATTTGATATCTTCCCTCCACGTTTCCTCTCCTATATTGACAACTAGGATGTCTTCAGGACTTCGACGGATTTTCTCCCCTTCTACACAACAATGTAAAACTATCGAAGTGCCAATTTCTTAGACCGCAGGATTTTGCACCACGTGTCCAATATAATGGACATTTGGGATTAATTCCAGCCTTCAGGCCTCTGCAACATTCACAACACTTCTCTATTTCCTCTAGAGTGTCGAACCTCTAGACCTCAGAATCTTCTACCACATGTCCTCCTATAATCACGGTCTAGATCTACTCCGGACATCCTGAATCTGGAGATATCTACCTCCTCTTCCTTCTATTATTTCAAAGAATTTTCCCTCCATACCTTCTAATATTCCAACACCTTTCCTCGACTTTCAACGGCCTAGATGAACTCCGAGTCTTTGGGGCTTTAGAAATCTCGATTTCTCTAGTCCACTTTTTCTCCGTAGCACAAGATCTCTTGACACCTGTCCACTGAAATCAATGGTGGAGATCTACTCCACTGCTCATGGCTTCGACGATTCTTCCTTCTCCAACACTATATTCTCCCAAATTTTTGGTCTACTGGACTCCAATATCTACTGCCACGTGTTCCTAGTGCCAACAGCTAGGATCTGCTCTGGCCTTTAGAGATTCGACAATATTTCACACTCCATGCCTTGAATATTTCAGAGTGCTTACCTCCTGGACTTCATAATCTATCGACATGTGTCCACTATGATGGATGAATATGATTAGCTCCACCCTTCGGGACTTCAACAATTCTAACGACTCCATACCCCAAGTTTTCTGAACATGCGAAGTTTGAAGCGCTTCGCAGATTAATTCTTACACAACTCTTCCAGATCTAATGACTGTCAGATCCCCTACAAACTCTCGAATGGATCTTGTCCATTCGATCCTTAAGACAAACCAATCCTCCGAACTTTAAACATGTAAAGGGTACAGAGGGTTAAACCCCATGCAAATTAGATGGATTGGAAGACTATATATCCTTGCACCTAGATCCGCAAATTAGATGGATTGGAAGACTATATATCCTTGCACCTAGATCCAATGGTGAGGATCTATTCTTCTCTGTGTATGCTACTCCTTATGTTGAAATCTAATCCGACGGTCCAAAATTCTACCGACAATAGATCTAACGGTTGTTGTAGCTCCTCTCCTCTATGAATACGCTCTTCCTTCCAGTGAAGGATTTCAATATTTTTCGAAGGTATGACCATTGATCTTTCTTCTATGAGACCGACTGTTGGACTTCGCTTGCATTTTTAAAAATGATCTCCCTCCTGATATTTTAACTCCTTCAAGGGTTTTAGAGGGTCTTGACCTTTGAACTTCCCCCTACAAGTCTGAATGACTTGGATTTTTTCTGATTGGAAATGTTATCCCTTCGGAGCTTTTGTGAACTTCAAGGGACTTTAGCCCTGGCGCACTCTTACACTTCTCCCACAATCTGAGACTTGGATTGTTTTTGGCTTTCTTCCCTCTTGGAAGGAACTCTCGACAGAACTTTGGTATCTCTCACGAGCTTATACTTTCCCAAAATTCTAAGGGTCTTGGCCCTTTGTTCTCTCCAAATGATCTCTTATGCTCCCTAACACTCTGTGCTCATCCTCCCGAGCTTGTCCAATGCTTTAGCAATGTGTTGGCTTTGTGCACTCCTTGCACTTACCTCCTGAAACATGAACTCTGTAAGTTCACTTACACAATCCTTGTGCTCTCTGTGCAAACTTTCACTGCTCCTTCTGAGCTTTAAATTCTAGTGTAACCTCCTGGAAACTTTCTCTTAGAACTCAAAATAGAGTTCTCGCGCACTCCTTATGCCTTCTCAGTGCACTCCTTGTAGATACATAGAGTATTTAATAACTCTGGTAAATCTTCGTCAGGGTGTTCAACAACCTTGATGTGCACTCCTTGCACCATTCCTTATGAGCTTCAGAATGATTCTAGTGTGCCCACCTGACATGCTCTCTCTCTGAACTCACAATATAGTTCAAGTGCACTCACCTCACTAGCTTCAAAGAGTTTTCAATACTTTGGTGTCCACTCCTTGCACAAGCCTAAGAGCCCAAAACTACTCAGAATTATACAGATAGGGAAATCTATCTAATCTTGAAAATGAAACCTACTTGCATAAATCTAATACATACATAAATAAATAGAAAGAACATTTGGAAAATAAACTTTCATCACATATAAAAACATAGACACCTCATATTTAGGAAAAAGTTCTTTTGTATTATATCTCAATGCTTATGTTCAAAGATGTTTTTGTAAAGGTTGGACTACGACAGAGCCTCGACTCTTTCTCACCTCTTCTCTCTTGAGCTCTCTCTCGCTCATCTACAACTCTTCATCATAATGAATTTTGAAAAAAAAATATCTTTTACAAAAGAGGGGCTCCTTAAGCCTTCCCTCCATCCACCTAGTCACATTGAATTGCATTGAATTACATTCAATAGGCATCTAGTCCGAATTAGATATAGATCCCTCCTATTGTCATCCATTAAAGGAGACCCTATCTATTACAATAACTTGGCCTGTATAAATACATAGGCTCGATTTTCCTTAATCCTCACAGAATTGAATTGCATTTAATTGCATTAAAAATTTTAAATTGGGTGCAAAATGAGAGGGTTGGTGCCTCTCTTTCCTTGGAACTTGTTCCTCCTTATGCGTTGATGCACTGCTTTATTGGCATTTATGAGTTGGAGCAATGCTCCTGCATCATACTCCCGTGCCGATAAAAACATGAGGTCCTGCTCATGACTCCCCTATTGAGCTTACTCCCACTGCTGACTGTCTCCCCTACTGAGTCCAACATCATTTTTCTAATTTCCTCTATTACTCTGTCTAGTTGGTCCACTAGCTGGCTCCTTATTTGTAGTCATCTTTGTTGTTGCATCTCCTCCTCATCAACTTGCAACCTTACCTGTTGGAAAATCTGACTCTACACTATTACCCTTTCCTCCAGGTCTTCCACTCCTTCATACAAATAAATGGGTAGATAAATATGATCTCCCATGCTGCTTCTATCTCCCGTGGTACTATTTTTCCACTCCACTACAAGTCCAAATTATGCAGGCATGCTATTGAGATTCTTCTTATCCATCTTCCCTGACAATTATCCTTCGGTCAGCTCCTCTATTTGTGCTGGTACAAGTCCAACTTCATCCAACTGCTCCTCAGGATAGAATTCTTCTTCATCCTTCACAACTTCATCTCTCTGGCAGTCTTCTTCTGTGCCTGGATTTCCTAACCAATCCTCCAACATATTCAACTCTATCTCCCATTGAGTGATCATATGATATGAATTCTCCTCTTCTTCTTTCATCTCCTGGGCAGATGTCAATGTCTTCTCCTTCTCCTCCTTAGCAGTCTTTGCTGGCTATCCCTCCTCTATTGCACCTTCAACATGTGCACTGGCCTCTACTGGGATACTTGGAATGAATATATTGATCCCTCCAATGATCAACATGTACCTCTGATCCTCCTCCTATGTCAACACTACTTTATGATCTAATCTCCTTTCTGAGCTCCTGATACTTTCAGACAGTCTCATCCTCTTCTCCTTTCTCAACTAGCAATTGTATTTTTCTGACATTCCCTCTTGACAGTCTATGACATCTGTGACTGATCCCATCTCATTTCCCTTCTGGAAATATAAAATTTCACTTCTTCCCTCCTAGTAGTCTATGATATCTTTGACTGATCTCATCTCATTTCCCTCCTGGAAATCTGCATTATCAACTCTTTCCACTTGGCAGTTTATGAGATATTCAATTGATCTCCATTTCCCTCCTGGAAATTTGAACCTTCATCACTGAGGTTCCTTCCAAACTATGGTTTATATATGTAAATCATCTCCTCCTTTGTTTTATTGAGGTTTTCAACATTCCTCAACCACCTCCTCAAATTTTTCTTTTTCCTTTTGGAAATCAACAGCTGGATAGGCCACTTCACTTTTGTCTTCAAGGGACATTCATACTTCTAGCTTCCTTGTTCTTCTTGCTACATCTTCAACATTATCATGTTGGGCTCTCCTCTCATCTCCTCTCATCTTTCTAATTCTTCTCTTTTCTCACTTTCTAGTGGCCTCATTGAGATTTCTACTTACGGCCTTCAGTATCCATATTTCACCTCTGCTTTCAAGAACAAAACTAGTTCTTCTGGCTCAACCCACTTGGATGTCTTCTTTGCCCGCTCTGCAACTAAGAGCACTACTGGATATATCCTACAACCCTCCTAATTGTTTAATTTATGTTATACACCTTGCAACAATTTTCACAGAGCATCAATACTCCATATTCTCCTCTCCTACCCACTGTCTACAGACAAAAACAAGCTTTGATACCACTTGATGCAGACCCCCTCCCTCACCCGGGGTCCACTGACCTCCAGATCTAGGATCGTTCAAATTATGATCTTACGCCATGTGTCTACTCCAACAGACAGTTGGTATTAATTATGGCCTTCAAGCATCCACAACCTTCACAACATTGCTCGATTTCCTCCAGAGTCTCAAACCTCCAGACCTTCGGATCTGCTTACATGTGTCCTCTTGTGATCACAGTCCAGATCTACTCTAGAATTCAAGGTTTCAGAGAGATATACCTCCTCTTCCTTCTATTCTTCCAGATTATTTTCCCTCCGCACCTTCTAATCTGTTAAAACATGTCCTCAACTTTGAACGAACTAGATGAAATCTGGGTCTTCAGGGCTTTGGGAATTCTGATTTCTCCATTCCACGTTTTCTCCAAAATGCCTTTCATCCAGAGTGATGGATCTATTGACACTTGTCCATTGAAATGAACGGTGGATATATACTCCGCTTCTTATGGCTTTGACGATTCTACCTGCTTGAGCATTGTATGATTCTAGATTTCTGGTCTGCCATTCTCTAAGATATATTGCCACGTGCTCTTGGTACCAATGACTAGGATCTACTCCGACCTTCGAAACTTTTGAAATATTGCACACTCCACGCCTTGAATCTTTTGGAGTGCTTACCTCTTGGACTTCATGATATACCAACACGTGTCCACTGTGATGGATGACTATGATCAGCTCTGCTCTTCGGGACTTTGGTAGTCCCGATGACTCCACACCCCAATATTTTTGAACACGCGAAGTCCAAAGGACTTCGCCAATTAATTCTTGCACAATTTTTCCAGATCTAACGAATTTCATATCCCCTGCAAACTCCTAAATGGATCTCATCTTTTTGATCCTTAAAACAAACCAATCCTCTGAAATTTTAACATTCAAAGGGTACAGAGGGTTAAATCATGTGAAACTTACCTGGATGGGACGACTATCGATCCTTGCACCTAGATCCAACGGTGAGGATCTATTATTCTCCATGTGTGCTCCTCCTTCTGATGAACTCTAATCCGATGGTCCAGACTTCTTCTAACAACAGATATAACGACTGTTGTAGCTCCTCTCCTCTATGGATGCGCTCTTCCTTCTGGTGAAGGATTTCGATATATTTCAAAGGTACAACCTTCGATCTTTCTTCTGCGAGCTCGACTGTTGGACTTCACTTCTATTTTGAAAAATGCTCTCCCTCCTGAGATTTGAAATCCTTCGAGGGTTTCATAGGGTCTTGGCCTTTGAGCTTCCCCTTGCAAGTCTCAGTGACTTGGCTTCTTCCTACGCTGATTGGAAATAGTATCCCTTCTAAGATTTTGTGAACTTCAAGGGACTTTAGCCTTGGCACACGCTTACACTTCTCCCACAATCTGAGACTTGGACTATTTTTGGCTTTCTTCCCTCCGGGCAGGAACTCTCTACACAATTGTGCTATCTCTTGAGACTTGGACTATTTTTGGCTTTCTTCCCTCCGGGCAGGAACTCTCTACACAATTGTGCTATCTCTCTTAAGCTTATACTTGCCCAAAATTCTAAGGGTATTGGCCCCTTGTTCTCTCCAAATGATATCTTGTGCCCCCTAGCACTCTGCGCTCATCCTCCTGAGCTTGTCCAACACTTTAGCAATGTGTTGGCTTTGTGCACTCCTTGCACTTAGCTCTTGAAACCTGAACTCTATAATTTCACTTACACAATCCTTATGCTCTATGTGCATACTTTCTCTGCTCCTCCTGAGATTTATGTTCTACTATACCCTCTTGACAAATTTCTCCTAGAACTCAAAACAAAGTTCTTGCACACTCCTTTCACCTGCTCAATGCACTCCTTGCATAGCCCTCAGAGTATTTAGTAACTCTGGTAAATCTTCCTCAGGGTGTTCAACAACCGTGATGTGCAAAGAATGATTCTAGTGTTCCTACCTACCACGCTCTCTCTCTAAACTCACAATAGAGTTGAAGTGCACTCTTTGCACTGGCTTCACTGAGTTTTCAAAACTCTGGTGTGCACTCCTTGCACAAGACTAAGAGCCCATAACTACTTAGAATTCTATAGACAGGGAAATCTATCTAATCCTACAAATGAAACCTACTTTCATACATCTAGTACATACATAAATAAATACAAAGAACATTCAGAAAATAACCATTCATCACACATAAAAACATAGACACCTCATATGCAAGAAAAATGTTTTTTGTATTATATTTGAATGTTTCTATACAAATATGTTTTTACAAAGGCTGGACTGCAATAGATTATCAACTGTTTCTCTCCTCTCCTCTCTTGAGCTCTCTCTTTCTCATCTACAACTCTTCATCATAATGAATTTTGAAAAAAAAAATATTTTACAAAAGAGTTTCTCCTTGAGCCTTCCCTCCATCCACCTACTCACATTGAATTGCATTGAATTAGATTCAATGGGAATCTAGTTCGAATCAGATCTAGATCCCTCCTACTATCAGCCATTAAAGGTGACCCTATCTATTACATTAACTCATCCTACACAAATACATAGGCTCGGTTTTCCTTAAACCTCACAGACTTGAATTACATTTAATTGCATTAATCGGTTTTCCTTAAACCTCACAGACTTGAATTACATTTAATTGCATTAAATTTTATAAATTGGATTCAAAATTTGAAGGTTGAAACCTCTCTTTCCTTGGAACTTGTTCCTCCTTGTGTGCTTATGTGCTGCTTTGTTGGGGCTTATGTGGTGAAACGATGCTCCTGCATCACTCATTCCTAATGAGGCCAACTTGACATTGACTTGATAGCCCGATTGTTCCGTGAATGTCGAAGTGGAAAAATCAGAAACTCTTATGTGTTCTTGGGTGAACCCTACCACTTTTTCCACCAAAATCCTTGTGCCAACATCCTTACATATATAATAGTTTAATATGTTTCTATCAATTGAATATTTTATAAAAAAATATTTTTGTTAGATGTTATAATATAAAAATGAAAAATTATGAGGTTAACTTTACACTTTATTGAAATATTGCATTCTAACAACATTCTTTTGCATCCTCGTAAAAAATTACTAATTTTAATATGAAGTACACTTACAATGTAGACAAGAAGTGAAAGAAAATGATCGTAAAACTAAAACTCAAAAATAATAAAATTCATAATTAAAATATATAAGTTATTTTTTTAAGCCCTGTTATGGTTGAGAAATATCCCATCTCATACACAAAGTGTCCATTGCCAAAAAGGAAGATCAGATTGCTCTCCTCTCCCCACGAGTCAACAAATTAGATTATGTTTCCAGGCTTTAGTGATTTCTTCACAATGCCCATTCCACGAATCTCTAGGATCATCGAAAGGTAATTTCTTCGAATCTCAGATTGATAGTTCACAATGCTCCGATCGATGGACGTTCCACATCAATTTTCTTAATTCCACGAATCTCTAGGATCATCGAAAGGTAATTTCTTCGAATCTCAGATTGATAGTTCACAATGCTCCGATCGATGGACGTTCCACATCAATTTTCTTAGGGCTTCGACAAATTTCCTTGATCGTCGAACCAAAAGCACTCTCAAAGTGTTGATCGTCGAAATAGCTAGATCAGACGAATCTAGTGCTCCCCAGATCAATGACTAATATTTGACCTCCGCACTTCGGGATTTGACGATTTCCTTTGGTCATCCCGATGACACAACTGATTGGATCTCCCAATGCTGAAACACTAAACAAGTAGACTTGATATCTTCCCTCCATGTGTCCCCTCCTAAATCGATGATTAGGATGCCTTCGGGACTTTGACGAATTTTCTCCCCTTCTGTACAACGACGTAAAACTGTTGAAGTGCCAAACTCCCGAATTGCGAGATCTTGCACCACATGTCCACTCCAACGGATGGTTGGGATTAATTATAGCCTTCGAGACTTTGTAACCTTCACAACAATACTCTATTTCCTCCGGAGTCCTAGACCTACCAACCTCTAGATCTGCTACCATGTGTCCTCCTGTGATCATGGTCTAGATCTACTCCAAACTTTGGGACTCCGGAGAGATCTACCTCCTCTTACCTCTCCAGAGTATTTTCCCTCTAGACCTTCTAATCTGCCAACACTTGTTCTCGAATTTCAACGACCCAGATGAACTCCATGTCTTCAGGGCTTCAAGAATATCGGTTGCTCGAGTCCATTTTTTCTCCGAAGTGCCTTTCATCTAGAGTGATGGATTTGTTGACACATATCCACCGAAATCAACGATGGATATCTACTCCGCTACTGAGGGCTCTGATGATTCTACCTGATCCAACACTATATGGTCCTGGAGTTCCGGTCTCTCGGACTCCAAGATCTATTGCCACGTGTTCTTGGTGCCAAGGGCTAGGATCTGCTTCAGCCTTCAGAACTTCGACAAGCTTTCACACTCCATGCCTTGAATCTTCTGGAGTGCTTACCTCCCAGACTTCACGATCTATTGACACATGTCCATTGTGATGGACAACTATCATTAGCTTCAGCCTTCGGGACTTCGATAGTCCCGATGACTCCACGCCCCAAGTTTTTCGGAAACGTGAAGTCCGAAGGAGTTCGTCGATTAATGCTTGCACAATTCTTCTAGATCTAATGACTGTCAGATCCCCTGCAAACTCCCAAATGGATCCCATCCATTTGATTATTAAAACAAACCAATCTTCCAAATTGTTGACATTCAAAGGGTACAGATGGTTAAACCATGTGCAACTTACCTGTATTAGATGACTATCGATCCTTGCGCCTAGATCCAATGACGAGAATAAGAACAAATGATATCCCACTGACTGGTTAAAGGGTAGCCACATAGATGAATTAGACAAATAAGGAAAGAGAATATGAGGTCTCCAATTTGTTAACCCCACATAAAATTCTTATCTCAAAATATAATTAAGAAACAAGAACATTAGCTTGTAAATCAAAACTTGAAAATAATAACAACAACAAATTCTTCACTGTAATAATTGATTATCAAGAAAACAATGCATTGCAGTTTGATAAATGGTCTCAGGAATGAAGAGAAAAAGAACATGGAAGAAGAGAAAGTCTAACCATCAATATAACTTTTCCATTAAGTGTCAACATAGAATAGAAATGTCTTACAAGGAGTTTCAAAACAGGTCCCCTGAATATCCAAATTTGCGACCTCCACATAGTCTTTTTTCTGTCTATTTAAACTATCCGAAAAATAACTCAGATCCTATTTTGTAGTGTTCTATTAATGACAGGATCTGATCAACATCTATCTTTCAGGGAGGTTAGCTCAAAATGAGCATTTACATTACCAAAATAGACATCAGCTCAACAACTTAATCCCAAATCATTCTTTTAACAATACATAAGATCCTACAAAATGGGAGTTGGTTTCGATCTAGTTATGCATTTGAAGTATTCAAATTCACAAGTCAAAAACAAGTAGATTATCCTTTGTTCCTTGGTAAAGATAAAGACTTCCAAAACTGTGCAAATGCCCTTCATAAGGTTATTATGATATGATAACAACGTTGGCTTTAGTAGTCCTCTGTTTCATATTGGTGGTGAGTACAATGTTGTGCCAATACAGTTTGAAGTTGGATTCTCTAATCTCTTTGAGAAATGCTCTTTGCTCCCTTT
This sequence comes from Picea abies, assembly GCA_900067695.1. Lineage (NCBI taxonomy): Eukaryota > Viridiplantae > Streptophyta > Pinopsida > Pinales > Pinaceae > Picea > Picea abies. Next base: position 12,125 of record CBVK0100099135.1, read on the forward strand.
TCTTCTTCTTGAACCCCTGTATCTTTTCTTGTTGTCTAACACTCCATTGCTCTACTTGAGCCTTTTCCTTCTTTAACTTCTTCACCATATTCAGGAGTTCTTTGATCTTCTCTTTATCACTTCTGACCTTGAGTTTGAATTTTGGAAACTCTTCTGTAGGTGCATGCTTATTTAGGTCTATAGTAGCCTTAGGTTCTCTCAGTTTAATTTGGTACCTAGAATCTAAGCCTGAACTGTGACCATCATTTGAACTAGCTGAATCCATGGCATCTAGAATATCTGATATATGGTCTAAATCTACAGGATGATCATCTATGTTTTCAGAAATTCTACAGGTGCCTTTAGAAAGTGTTTCAACTCTTGATAATCTGGTGGTAGCTCTTGTTACAGGTCCTGTAAGAAATTGAGCAATCTATTTACCTCTTTCTTTTGATTTCCCCAAGTTTTTATTTTCTTTTGTTTTCCTATGTAATGGAAGTCTTTCTGCCTTTTCTTTGACACCTGCTTTAGAGTCCTCATAATGGTCCTCTATGACTATAACATTTTTCTCTTTGATAGATGGCTCAAACATAGCTTTGGATTTTAACCTGTATTTGTTGGCAACCCTAGTAGAATTTCTCCTAGGTTATTGAAACATGGGTGCATACTTCTTCCCTTGTTTGTTGTCAGTGGGATTTTTCTTACTGGTTGATTTTTGTTTATGTTTGACTGTGGGTTTAGCATTATAATCCTCATCTGTATCTTCTAACATTTTTATGTCTGCATCATAAAAAATTTCAATCTCTGCATCAAGTTTTGATCTCTTACCTCTGTTGGTCATGGCTTTTTCCTGAATGACATTTACAGGGGCATTAATAATGATTTGCTAAGTTTGATTCTTTCTTTTACTGGTCCTTGTCATCCTGGTTGCAGACATTTCTTCTTTGAATGGGAGTTCACAAACTGTGATACTCTATTTCTGTGTAGTTTCCCTTTTTCCTTTATCCTTTTTCTATTTTCTTGGTTGTGGATCATTATTTAGACATTGGATCAACCAATCCCAAGGTCTTTGTACTTCCCTCAAAGTAGAAACAACTAGTGTCTTTATCAAAACTTGATGGAACAAGCTACCTTTAGCAGTAGTAAGGTGAGACTGTACCCTTTTTGACATCTTCAACAGGATTTTGAGTAGAAAATATGGTAGATTTAAGGGGTAGTATACATTGATGTGCATTAATAACCTAATATGGTATATGTAAACCAATGAGAATCTACCCTCACAGGTGATATACCTGTGAATTATGATCAGGGTGGTATGCCACTCCTGTTTGATCCAACTGTGAGGAACTCCTTTCTTCCAGTGTGGGTTATGCTTATCTAGTAACAAGAATTGGTTCACGAACTCCATGACCACGTGGTCCTTTTTCCACCATCATTCTCCCCCAATCGCCAATCTACAAGATTTGGCAATGGATTGTTCCGACACCATCATCAACAAATTTCCAATCACAACTTTGAAACCATTGAAGTTCTCTATGAATATCATGGACACTTGTTTGTCATGTCCCTGGAAAGTGGTAAAAAACTCAAAACAACCAGCGTCCTTAAATCTCCGAGACATCTGCGGATAAGCTTCAAGTAGCTCAATGCCCTCAGGTTCCAACCTAACAATTTTCCTACCTTTCTTCGACACCATGTCAGTGATACAGTCCTGTAACTCGGCACTGTTGGAAAACACGAATTTCAAAACTTGCAACTATTGTTACATAATGATTTCCTTAAATGGATATTTGCACACATCATCTGACGGATTAGAATAATAGATGACAGTGTTATTTAATAGTATGGAAATAAGATTGATTTGATGCAAGTCCTTGCAGGTACATAGTGATCTCATTCATGCAACGGTTCAAACGACATCATCGATTCAAACGAGATCGTGGAGTACATGTAGGTATTTTTTCCACGATTTGTGTGATCATGACTAGATTTGGATGGCTGGCGCATGTCACAACATAATTACTTTAATGCTGTAGGAATAGTGTTATTCCTATAGCATTGTTAATGACTTGGCAATAATTCAAATTTTCAAAATACAAATAAGAAAATGATGTGACAAATATCATTAATCCATCTCTTAAATCTTTAAACATAAGAAACATTTCAAAAATGCAAAGAAACAAACACAACCATCACAAACCAAGTAAAATCAAGCAATGAGATATAAGCAGGGAGGATTTAGGATAAGGGATTCTCACTATTTAGGATAAGGGATTCTCACTACATCAAGAACAAAGTTAGAGACTAACACCTCCTAAGATTTACCTTCTACTATACCCTCCTGACAATTTTCTCCTAGAACTCAAAACAGAGTTATTGCACACTCCTTTCCCCTGCTCAATGCACTCCTTACAGATCCCTCAGAGTATTCAGTAACTCTAGTAAATCTTCCTCATGGTGTTCAACAATCCTGATGTACACACCTTGCACTACTCCTTCTGAGCTTTAGAATGATTCTGGTGTGCCCACATGGCACGCTTTCTCTATGAACTCACAACAGAGTTTTCAATACTTGGGTGTGCACTCCTTGCACAACCCTAAGAGCCCAAAACTTCTTAGAATTCTACAGATAGGGAAATCTATCTAATCCTGCAAATGAAACCTACTTGCATACATCTAGTACATACATAAATAAATACAGAGAACATTCAGAAAATAACCATTCATCACACATAAAAACACAAACACCTCTTATGTAGGAAAAACTACTTTTGTATTATATCTGAATGTTTATGTACAAAGATGTTTTTACAAAGGTTGGACTACAACATAGTCTCATCTCTTTCTCTCCTCTCCTCTCTTGATCGCTCTCTTGCTCAGCTACAACTCTTCATCATAATGAATTTTGAAAAACAAAGATCTTTACAAAAGAGGGGCTCTTTGAGCCTTCCCTCCATCCACCTACTCACATTGAATTGCATTGAATTACATTCAATGGACATCTAGTTTGAATCAGATCTAGATCCCTCCTACTGTCAACCATTAAAAGCGACACTATCTATTACAATAACTTGGCCTACACAAAGACATAGGCTCGGTTCTCCTTAAACCTCACAGACTTGGATTACATTCAATTGCATTAAAAAATTTAAATTGGGTTACAAATGAGAGGGCTAGCACCTCTCTTTCCTTGGAACTTGTTCCTCCTCGTGACCTTATGCGCTGCATTGCTGGGGCTTATGCAGTGGAACGATGCTCCTGCATCACTCATTCCTAATGAGGCCACCCTAACATTGACTTGATAACCCAACTGTTTTGCGAATGTCGAAGTTAGAAAAAAAAAAAATTATATGTTCTTGGTTGACCACTACCACTTTTTCAAACCAAAATCTTTATGCCAACATCCTTACGTATATAATAGTTTAATATGTTTTCTTCAATTAAATATATTATAAAAGAATATTTTTATTAGATTTTATAATATAAAAATGAAAAATTATCAAGTTAAGTTTACACTTTATTGAAATATTGCACTCTAACAACATTCTATTGCATCCTCTTAAACAATTACTAATTGTAATATGAAGTACACTTACAATGTAGACGAGAAGTGAAAGAAAATAATCGTAAGACTATAACTCAAAAATAACAAAATTCCTAATTAAAATATATAAATTATTTTTTTAATCCCCGTTATCGTTGAGCAATACCACATCTCATAAGGGAATTATCCCCTTCATGAATTTAAGTCACATGCAGCTTGAAACGGAGAATTTGTGATGGGCAAGCGCGTGGGAAATTGGAAAGTGTCACCGTCGAAGATGACACGCACCAAATATTTTAGATGATAAAATGCATTAAAAAGAGAGAAACATCATGATCCTAACGTCTAGATGGTATGATGGTAATATAGTCCAAAATGCCCATTACAGGTGTTTTTCACTCTTTCATAATTTCTTCAAATTTTGTAGGCAAAGAAAGTCAAACTTAAAAGCATACAAATGGCACAATGGTGTAATGGAAAACACATGGCCGCTCAAATAAACTAAATTCTCCATGCTTTAAAGACAATTGTTCAGAAAGTAGCTATTGATTGGACTAGATACGGTGTTAAAATCCTAAATGAACATATTTTAATATGGGTTTATCACTTCGTCAGACAACTAGAACAAACCAGAAGTGCAAAATCCTTCCGTAGATTTTCGCGTGTCTGACTGTTCACTTTGTATATTTAATTAAGGTATTGGATAAATTTTTGGGTGTTTTTGGTTGGAATGAGTGATGTAAATTTGGATAAAATCTATATTTTTTGTTATTTAAATTGTATTTTTGAATGTATAAATAGATTTAATTTGCTGAAAAACCCTGCCACACTCAGATTATACAAACTTAACTACTCAAATATTCAAATCTAACCATTCATCACACACAATCAAACACAGAAAAAATTTAAAAAAAAAAACGGAAAAAATTAAAAAAAAAACAACAAAATAAATAAATAAATCTAAACGTTTAGAATACTTTAATACACGCACAGTCGTAAAGTCATAAACCCTAGACGTATCTCGACTCGCTTCAATAAAACACCGCCCCCTGACGTGGAAATTGTCATCCGATAGACTCTTTCCTCAACGATTGTTTGAAAGATTGACACCTATGCCCTGGACATGACATTTAGATATGGCAGATAGGACTGTCGGCCACCGCATGCACTGTATTCTTGAACTTGCACTTGCCAGACTTTTTAACTTTCTCCAAATCGTGCAGACTTTTCATATACAAGGCTACCCTATCTGGCCCTGCTTATATCATAAAATGTTGAAATGCTTTGTATGGCTTTATCATATCCTCTGCTATCGTATCCGCTCTGATGCCATCTAAGCAGTCATAGCAGGCAGGAAGGAAAAACAATTCTTCGCTGCAGCCGAATTATCATCATCCTCTCGTCTCTACACCACCGTTGTGTTCCGTGTTCGAATCTCCGGACCACCTCTGAATCATGTCTCAGAAGCTCAGAAAACGCGGCCCTGAGCCCGAGGCTCTGGCAGACTCCAATGACATCCGGGAGCCGAAACGCTTCCAAGGCGAAGAAACAGACTGGTTTCTTGATCTACTGCAATTAGACCAAAGCTTAGAAGAGGAATACGTTGCCAGTGAGGAGCTCGTAAGCGGAGTCATGAGAAGCCTAGAGGAAGAGATAGCTACCACGTTTTCCACTTCTTATCTCCCCTCCAACTACGGGGATACTTCGGCGGCCTCTGATATTTGTAGAGACCATGAAGGCCAAACCCTAGATTCGGACACGGGGGTTGATCTTTCTTATCTCCTGGATGCTTCAGACTACGAGCTCGGCATTCCCCCGAGCACCGCTCCGAACATGAAGGGCGAAGTATGTCTATATCGGAATGAAACATCCGCGAGTTTGTCGGAGAACCCAGATCTCAAATCCCTGGCTGAAAATTGCCACTTCGAGGGTGACTTTGAAAACTATCAGCACTTAATTGCATTGTACGAAGATCCCTGGATTGCGAGCCAACTGCAGGATTATATGGACACAGATTGTGTAAGCCCGGGCATGTTATTTGACGGGGATTATTCTGAAGCAGGGACATGTAACCAAGAGCTGTAGCATACAAACTTTCAAAGTCATGAATGTGTATAATTGAACTTATGGAAGTCACGAATGTATATAAAAAATAATTCATATTGTTTCGTTGTCATAATTAAGGCCATAAAAATAAGTGTAATATTTTATTTTTAAAAGATAACGTTTCTATGTCACATTTGAATGCAAATGTAGTGGTAATTGCTTATATTTGAAGTGCTCATTTTTATTTATTGTCCGCTTACCTATCTTGAATGTTTCATTGTCATATTAAGACCATAAAAATAATTGTAATATATTTTATTTCAAAAAGATAACATCTTTAAGCCACTTTAAAAGGAAAATTTTAATAGTTTGGTAATTGTTTATATTTGAAGTGTTTATCTCTATTGGTCACATACCTATTTTAGGTATGAACTTGCAGCATATATTTTATATTCTGTATAATATTATTTTTGGGCTTTTATAATAAGATAAGTTGGTCTAAAATCAAAGTTTTTATGTTCTTACATGGAAAATAAGGAGAAAAAATAGTAGTATGATTATGTTCTTACATGGAAAAAGGTTTTACAAAAATTTTTACCCCTGCTAAAACTCCAAAGAATTAGGAAACTCCAAAGAGTATCTCAATTGAGAAACTAATTTAATGAAATTGATGATATTGTGTGGAAAAATGTTGATTTGACATGTTCTCAAAGAGTCTTTAAAAGAGAAATTGAAGATAAAATGGAAAATTTGATGGATCAAAAGATGGAACGATTACAAAATGATCGAGATCTTTTCATCGTGCATTATAAAGAATTGTATTAAACAAGCATAAATTAAAGTGCACCATTAAAGAAGGGAAAACTCAAAAATGAAGAGACATAAGCATAAGATTTGAACACAAAAACTTGATATCAGAGCTCGTCCCTAGTGGACTAAGTCTCTGGTTCCTGCTCTCAAATGGGTAGACTCTTTCATTAACTCAACAAAAGAATTTGAAATGGGTAGACTCTTTCATTAACTCAACAAAAGAATTTGGCAAATACATAAAAATACTTCATGATGAAATCATGTTGCAGAAATAATGCTTAGATCAGAAAGTAGACATCACCATTGAATTCGTGACGTCAAATTACCCAAAAATGACTGTCTCCACGCCTCGATTCGACACTAGCACTCCCAGGCCCAAGAAGAATTACATCTTGATTTTCGTGCCCTCTGCAACCTACAATAATGATAGTCCTTTGCCTCGTAATCCATTTCCAGAGTCATACGACCGTACCTCTTCCTGTAGCTGGGCGGATTGCACTTTTTAAATAATAAACATGGGCGGATGTACCAAGAGGTACCCGCAGCGTATTTGTTATGGGGGGATGCATTAAGGCTTTGGTATATGCAGAGGTTTTGGGGTCGAATCCAACAGACTCTGTTTTTGGTACGTTGGTTAATATATTTGCAATATAAAATGAACCATCGCTAAATTTAGCAGAGAAGCTAGAATCTCTTCCAACTAGTTGCCAAATTTGGCGTGGTCCACCACATTTGGCAGATCCACCATTTTTTTTGTTTTTGAAATTCATTCACGGGTTGTCATTCTTGCCTGCCACGTGACAGCCCCTGATTGGGCCATGTGGAAACCTCTCATTGGGCCATGATGCCCCCTACCAAATCAACATCCCATCTTAGCACCACGTCAATTGTACGGATTGCCACGTGGTACGATCCAACTGGTCCACAGATCGGTTTGAAAAGCTAATAACCAGATGACACGTGGTAGCCTCTAGTGCTTCCACATCATCATGTTGATGTCATCATGCCATGTGTCACTTCCCTTCTCTTGCACGTGTGTTGTACAAACGATGATGTCATCTGTATGTGTCACTTCCCTTCTCTTGCACGTGTGTTGTACAAACGATGATGTCATCTGTATGGATGTTGACGTCAGCAGTACGAATGCTGACTCATCCCCTGTTGACTGGGCTAGGTCAACCAAACTTTGATCGAAAATATCTTTCAATCCGTAACTTTGTTTGATGAGTCGTTTGCACCGTTAGAAATCTTGCGACACACTCTTCGTGATCATGGTTTTCATTGAGTTTTGGGAACTTTGATTTTTTGTCCTTTCTCTATCTGCTGGAGTCATTCTGAGTGTTATGAGTTGTCTCTATGAGTTATGAGTTATTATTAGCCTTCTTTGGATCCTTTTTGGATCACAAAATTCCATCAAAGCTATGCTCTTAGATACCCTAGATGAGACATCCACTAAAAGTGGCATTTTGGCCTAAGGGAATCATGAAAATAAGGAGATTTTTTTTTTTGAATCCCAACCACATACGAATACCCTAGATGAGACATCCACTAAAA
>CBVK0100099136.1:666-27599 GCA_900067695.1 Picea abies
CATGTCCGATGAAGATTCAGGAGTTCTCGGATCTGGTATTACCGTGAAATCGCACAAATTGTCGTCGTGAGTGCATTCGTCTATCACCGCGCCTTGAAAAGTTTTTTCCATATGCAGGAAGCTAATAATCTGTTGATCGTCATCGAAGACTCTCCAGTTCGTGATGTTATCGAGAATGGATGGCATGAACAACAATTCAACGGAGAATGCATCCGAGGAAAAGCCTTCTGCAGGAAAGAGTTTGGAAGCTACGTTAGCTAATAGATCTACTTCAGAATTATTCAATCTAGGAATAGAATTTATATTGAAAGCGGAAAACTTATTCATTAAATTCCATACCTCGGATTGGTAGCTTTTAAGATGTGGAGAAAGACAGTGGATAGAATATCTTACCTACCTAACCACGATTTCATAATCTCCAAAGACAGTCAAGTTTTGAATGTTCATATCTAAATCTTTTCTGAGACCTTGCAGTAAAGCCTCATATTCTGTTGTGTTATTAGTACATTCAAATTCTAGCCTACATGCAATCAAAGTTTTGTTACCTGAGGGATCAATAATAACGCAACCTGCACCAGCTCCTTCCTTGGACTTTGACCCATCAAAATAAAGAGACCAAATTTGATTTTTATCGGGTGTATGAGACCATTGTGTAGAAGTTGTCGGCTGCACATATGCTACAATCTCGGACTGTTGTTCTGGGTTGGTGATAGTTGAAGCCTCGGCCATGAAATTGCCAAAAAAGGTATCCATCCCTTGTATCTCGGGTGAATCAACAGAAGGTGTAAATGGTTCATTGGGATCATTCAAATCTATGACTGTGAACTTAAGGTAGCGTTCACGATTTACCTTGATCTTGTTGGGCTTGCCATTTTCTGGAAGCCACGGGTGAGACCAATCTGTTTCGAAATAGCCGTGTAGCTGCTCCGACCAGTCCCTACTTAAAAACAGACCATACACTTCTGGAATATCCACAACAATAATATCAATAACTTGATGAACCTTAGGGTTAGACGATAATCTTATAAGCACATTTCTTAATTCGCCTATGACCTTAACACTAGTTCGATCAAGTTGTATGATTTTTAAAGTGGATGGTTCAACTTCAACGTTAATCTTCTAACAAACAGACCATGGCATCACATTGTATGATGCTCCTGATTCTACCATACAATTGTGCACGTTTCTATTAAATATTTCGAAAGTTAACAAAAATGGAGGTACATTTTTGCGAGTACTAAGGGTGGTAGTTTGTGTCTTTTTACTTGCAGTTTCTAAAGCTACTTTATCTACATTATTTACATTATTTACAGGAAGGCTTCCTTTATCATGAGAATCAGGATTATTCTTAGTGGAAGTCTTCTGAGGAACTTTGTTCTGAACAACCTTGTTGCTGCTTGAATTACCATTTTTTCCATTCTCTGCGATATTTTGTAACATTTTTTGTAGTAGAAATGGAAATTTCAATAACTCATAAACATAAATGGTAGCCCTTAACTTTTTAAGATATTCAACTAAATCATAATCTAAGTTGGGATTCACATGACTCTGTTTGGTTTCGTCTGGTTTAGATTTCTTTGGGGGCAAAGTTGTAGTGTTTTCAGAAGAAGGTTTGTTTGTTGTCTTGCTCCTAGTATTATAGGGATGCACTGTCTCGAAATTAGATTGAAAGATGCTATCCGAGAAGTGTCCAAAAATGTTTGGGGAAGACTCTTCTTCTTGAACTGTCTCTTGTTCAACAACCTCCTCAAGAATCTCAAGAAGCATTAAGTTATCCTGGGCTTCTAGAATTGCTTGAAGGGTGTATTGCAGACTTTCTAGATTAAGACCCTCGGTAGTAGGATTAGGTCGATTGGTGGGAAAAGGCTTCCTAAACGGGGGTTTGTAGGGTCCTTTGCTCGAGGAAGCTTCTTCGGTCATCCTTTTCAAGTCTATAACTTGATTTGACAGTTTTTGAATGACTTTAGTTAGGTTTTCTAAATCAAAGCTTTCAAGTTGTGTTTTACTTTGAGTAGGTCTAGGGAGGATTTCGATATTCTTTTTGGAAGAAGAACTAGTGTCTGTTTCATTGCTAGTAGTCTCTTTTAAACTAAGTATTTCTTTTTCAATCTGGATGGCCTCCTTGAAGGCCTCTAATAATGTGGCTTTCTTAGATCGTTTAACCTAAATGGATATACTTTGATGCAAGGCTTTAGTATAGTATGCTATGATAAGATTCTCGGCAGGCATCGAATCCGTAGGGATTCGGTTTTTAAGTGTTAAGAATATTTGATTAAAGTCTTTAATTTTCTCTTTTGGTTTCATTTTTAAGCTAGAAAGCTCCATAACCAGGACTTCCAGTGACTTATCGTCTCCGAACTTTTCCAAAAAGCATGACTCGAACTTTTCCCAAGACACGATGGTATGGGGTTGCTGGGCAAAGTACCAGGTAGAGGCATTGCCCTCGAAAGTATAGGGGAACAACCTACAGACTATGTCTTCATGCTAGACATTGCGGAGTCTAATGGCTAACATAAACTTTTTAATGTGATCTTCAGTGATCTATTTAGAGTCAGGGTCAAACTTGGGAAGCCACTTCTCCAGATGTTTGGGTAAGGGATGTTGATCTCCAGGTACGGCTACTGCATCCTGGTCGAACCAAGGTCTAGAAGGATTGTTCTGGTTGGCCATTGGTGTAGTCGGTGTGGAAAGCTGAGAAGGGGAACTGCCTTCGTCAAAAGAGTCTTCTCCCGAAGAAGAAGGGGATGATGGAGGTGGTGAGGAGGGTATTCTAGATCCTCCTGCAACAGGAGTGAGGATTGGATCTATAGGATTCAAAGTGAGGTTAGTGCCTCTGAGTTGTTCTCTGATATCATAGAAATCTAAAGGTTGGTCCAAAGGTCGATTTGGTTGCCTTAAACGGGCTAAGGCACTATGTGTTCTTATGAGAGATTGGCGGACAATCTCTTGTATATCAACACCTGTAGGATTTGAGGTTGGTGGCTCAACTGTGATCTGTGGATCGTCGTTTAATGTGGTTGTTGTTTGAGGGGGAATGTTGTCGTTCAAATGACTTCTTGTCACTATAGGTGAGCGATTATGTGGTGGAGGAGTCTTACGACTGCCTCATGCCATTAATAAATTCCAGGCCCTCCATCTAGTGCCATTTGTTGACAGGTGAAATTGAACGCTCGCCAACTGGAAGAGTGGATCCGGTCCAGGGTTGTCTAAATAACCCAAGTCGTTTGGGATGACCCACCCTGACAGGTTTAGTGGCTCCGTTAGCCGATCTAAGTCCTAGGAAAACAAATGAAAACTACACTAAGGAACTAATCTAAATGAAAACAATAATTAAAGCAAACTAAATAATAAATCTAAAATACATATATACAATCTACTACCTAAATTATACAACTATAATTCTATAAAAGTTAAATGGTCAATTACCAACAGAATCAGATCCAATTACAAATATACAATATTTACAGATTACAGATTTAAATGAAAACCTGCAAAAGTCATTTGTAATCTGTCATAAGACGACGAAACTATTGTTTTTTTATTTTTATAATTTTATGAGAAAGAAATTAAATAAAAACTATCTAAGCTAAGAAACTAAAATAATAACTCTAAATACAAATCTGAACTATACATATATCTATCTAAACTACTTATATTATACTAACAAATTAACTATCAAATAACAAATAACAAACTGACCTGAAGTAACGCTTCAGGCTTGTCTTGCATGCAGTAGTTGATTCAGTTGTTCGGTGGGAGGAAACCCGCACCAGATTCTCCACGACCTTCTCGTAAACGGGAAGCAACTGTGCTCTTCAAATATAAATGACAAGACAAATAAGACATAAAAAATTATAGCAATCTTATAATTTACAAATCATCGCAGTCAGATAAATCCTTGTGCAAAATTTGTACATAACAATTCAATTAATGAAAAAGATAAACCTGTATTCATTAAATTGAAATAGAGTGATTGCTGTATTTTTAAATAAGAGAGATCAGATATAGACAACATATAAATCAAATCACATCAACATGCAATGAATCATGATAGCTAAAGTAGTCGATAATTAATTGCAAACTGATATGAGGAAAACTTGAAACAAAAGTTTGATATATTGAAAGCGAAAGTTGTTACAAGACATCAACTTTCATCCCAGTCTGTATCATAAATCCATAATCCGGTTCTCCCAACAGTGATGATGATGGCTTCATTACAAAAAATGACAAGTATTTAAAGACCTCCCACAGGGTAAAACATCCCTGTGGGAATTATCAAAGCAGTTTTACAAAAATCTGGGGATAATATCCCAAGTCTCTATTTCTGACTCAAGCTAACAACCTATAACAAAACTGTATCACAAAAACATCTCTCAAACTGCCACAGCATGCCCATTGGTCATTGAAATTCGTATACACCTAAAAGTGGACAAGAATAGACAAGTTTAGGTGATATTTTATTGGTAAAATTAACAAAAATCAAAATTCTAAGACTACCTACAGAATCTTGCGATTCTGTAGCTGGTCTAATTTGAGCATAGAATCATTTTAAAATCAATCCAAAACTTAAAGAATTATATTAAAACTATTAAACAAATATTTAATTGCTAATTGGAAACCAAACGAATCATTCAAATCAAAACTTCTATGCTAATTTGAGAGCAAACGAAATCGTGGTCAACCGAATGGTAACTGAGATACATTCACTATGTTCAACATTTGTTATCACCTATTCGGGGTAAACATAATTGCTTAGATAATTCGAAAGCAATGAAATCATTTTCATGAACCCATTTCAATCGACACAAACTGTAACCAGTTAAACAAATCATTCATGCAATAGCTTATGTCGCCTCAACCTTTAACAAAATCGCTTTTCGAATCAAAATGAAATCAACAGGATCGTTTTTCAAATTAATAGAACTATATCAAACATATACAAATGATCATGCTAGTCGTGGCACGCAGCAATCGTTTGCAAACCAAATCAAACAGGAACGAATCGAAACAGTTTGGGGCCGACACAATCGTTATGCAAAATCGTATCAATCAACACAGCTACACGATTTTTAGCAAATAGATCTTTTGCACAGGTCGAATGTAATCAAAATCCAAACGAGAATATTGATTCAATACAAAATAGAGTCATTCCTGGTAAATCAAAGTCAACAGGGTTGTTTTGAGTCTATTAGAAATAAACGAAACTAATCGAAATCAAACCCAATTGACTATCCTAAATCGGATGAATAGAATTGTTTCAAAAGAAAGCCAAACAGAATAAAAAACAAATCAATTGATTATGCTAAGATGGGCACGACAAAATCGCATAACCAAATCATATCTACATTTTTAGCAAAATAAATCTACTGTACAGGATCCACAACATAATCGTTTTTTATGGTCAAACTATAACAGAATCATTTCGAATGTATTAAAATGAACAGAGCTAATTGAAAACAACTTCAATCAATTAAATTAATTCAAGCAAAATTACAAAGCAAAATTGATGTCAAAACACATACCTGGGAAACTCAGTCATGATAATCTTGAATTGACAAAGGCTGTTGCCACTTCGACATTCCTGAAGACAATCGAACCAGTGGTTTTTTGTTTCTTTTCACTGCCTTGTAACCTGTCGTTCTCCTTCGCCAGCACTGTCACCCGTTCTTCTAACAATTTGATCTTTGATTGAAATAGGGGAACGTCGGATTAATAACGCTCTATCCAAGTGTTACATTGGACGCATGGTGATTGATTGGGCTTCGGCATCATAGGCAAGGGTTTGTTCAAATTTTTAGGGGTTTCCTTGTGCAGCTTGATTCCCGGGTAATTTGGGTCATTTTTGAGGCATGGGGGTAAGTTAGAGACATAGTCATAGGGTTTATTAGAGCATAGGCCATGTGAATAGGGGTATTCCTTAGCTAGGAAACGCTCAATATCAGAGTCCGATTCCTAGCTCAACACTATTGGCTTTTGGTCAACGTTTGGCTTGGGTTTGTTCCTAGCGTATCTCGATATCAATCGGTCATTTTTCTTTCCCCTACTGTTGACAGTAGTATCATTCTTACCTTTATTTCTCACAAGCTTCTTAACGGCCTCAGTCTTGTCTTTAGTACAAGGATTGGCTATGGCATCGGGTAGATCCATGTCAGGGCAATCTGAGGGTTTGACAAGGGGTAGAAGGATATGAAATGGCACGGCCGGCCCAACCAAAGTTTCTATAACCACAACCTTGTCGATTTGAGCAGACTCGGGATTGCCAAAGCCATTCCTAGATAGGAAGGCTTGTCAATTATCTCCACTAAGGCTCAAATGGTGGACGATAATGAGTTTAATCAAGCCGTGATGAAAAAGGCTGCTATCAGCCTTCTCGCGCTTGAATCTTTTAGACATTTTGTAAAGACTACACAAGAAGTAATGTGGCATATTTAAGGGATAGCCTATAAAATTCATCAACAGTCGAAGGTGATACAAAAATACCAAGCCATACCGACCTTCACAGGTCACAAATTGTTCAACAATTACCAAAAGATCGTGCCACCTGGGTTTGAGGGTAGAAATAGGCATACCTTTATCACAGGAAACAATCTTTCTTGATATGAATAGTAATGGCCATGGCACCTCATCTACTTTGGAATTTTTGAACCATCTTTGACCTGTAGTTGGCAGTCCTGTAGCCGAGCTTAAGAATTCCTCATTGAGCTCGAGTTGTATGTCTCCGACTTTATCCATGCACCCGTCGAAGGTGAGGGTGAATTGTTGGGCAACCGAAAGGTTGAAACCCTCGAACCTTTGAATAAACACAAGCCAACCACCATTTTATAAATCCTTACTTGCATTATCGAATAACAACAGATTTTGGCTACCATTCGCCTCTATGCACACCACCGGTGCCATAGACAGGAGCACACGGTGAGCTGGATGAACGGGCAAGGGTTTGAACAGAGTATACGCAGGGTTGATAGCTCACGGGCTTACCTAAAAACATACAGAGTTAACCCGGGATAGGGGGAAGACATTAATGACCGAATGTGCGAAGGTGGTGGAGCTAGATCAGCCCATGCAAAACAGTCATTTCCCACAGTACAACCGACGGCACATATAACTATTCAAACCACTATTGCATAGGTTAAAAACTATGCCATTTTAACAATTAATAAAATCTATGGTAAGTCGACCAAACATTTGCGCAAGCAATAGTATTAGCATAGTTTTAAAACCAAAATAATGATTTGAAATCAACACCAAGGGTTCGATCATGTCGAATATGTGTTGTATGAAATGATTTATACCAAGGGTCTAACCACAACGCCAATGTGTTTTCATGAAACCAATGTGTCAAGGAAATCGATGAAAGACTATTGAACCTAAAAACCACCAATGTATCAAAAACTTGATCATAAGAATATCATCACAGTCTTATAAAAACGAAGTCATATTAACAATTAAAGAATACCAAATGAGTAAAGATCTTGGAGTCTTGCCAATTGTGCGACTATAATTAAATTGGAAACGCAATGAACGTATAGACAAGAGTGACCATAAAAATCCAGTGATGATTTAATATGACTTTGAAATCAGAGTTTTCATGCTTACAGTAGTGAAAACAAGAACAAAGACAGGTGTGCAAATGCGCGAAATAATGATGTTATTTTATCCAAGGATTGCGAAGCAAATCAAGGGTTGCAAAACACTGGTGTAGGCAGCTTATTAGGATAGTATAAAATGCAAATTGGTTGCCAACAATGGCGACACACTGGTAGAATAAGTTATCTTTTCCAAAAGAACAAATTTAGATTAAGATAATGAGAAAATTCTAACTCAAAAATAACAGCCAGAAAATCATTTAAACATCATCATTAACCAAATATTCCAGCAGTGTTTAAAGGATGAGAACTGATAATAGTCTTAAGCCAAGCGAGCCTCGATGTTAAATATAGAATCCCCAATACTGTTGACAGAGCCACTACTACCAGCAAGTGTCCATAGCCTCAACAGGGTTTCCATTTAACCCACTCTGATATCCGTATCCTGCCAAGAAGTTCCAGATCAAAATAAAGGACATTTTAAGGTCAAGAGGTTTCATATTTACAAATTTTCATATACCTGACATTGCTTCACTGTCAGCAGGCCTGTTCAGTACCTCGATGAAGTTATCTTGGTGTCATGCATGCATTTACCCACTTCTAGCAGACCTGTTCAGCATCCCGGCGGGTTTACAAGCACTTCCCACAGCTCTTTTAATGATTTATTTTGTTTTTCAAAGATATATAATTGAGCGTGGTGACGTTGAAAATTATGATATTTTAACATATTTTTTTTTTAGACCTCAGCATAATTTTTAGAACTGTCCTTTATTAAGATCCAGAGATGGTTTGTTTACAGAACCTACTTTCTAAGGCAGAGAGACATCTTTCTGAGTCATTCCCTTAAGGAACAGGGACAACGTAAGAAGATAATAGATGATCGTGACAGGCTTTACTCAGAGATCGAAATCAATTAAATTCCTTCAAACAACAGTCTTTGCCAACACAGATGTAAATTTTAAAAGTATATAATTGATGTTTATACAATTTTTCAACAGCCATTTTAGTGAAGGAATTATATGTTTTCTTTGTCCGAATAGCTCAGCATGCAGGTATGTGTATTTCCAAAAATAAAGACTGATAAACGCAAAGGAGAAATCAAAACCAAAACAACAAAAGAAAATCAAACAAAAGAAAAATATTTACATAATATACAAAGGGTTGTCATCAAGCAAAATATCTTTTCAGAGCTTGGCCATTCACCGGATAGGTGTCAGGCCGCCCCTCTAGATTCTGCAATCGGAAAGAGCTGGGACCCAACTTTTCAGTAATCAAAAATGGTCCAAGCCATAGGTTATGAAATTTCATGTGTTCTTCCTTTCCCTCATGCGGTTTGTCCCATTTCAAGATGAGGTCACCTACTTCAAAATTCCTATCAGAGGTAGAGTTAGAATCGAACCAGATTTTAACTACTAGTTGATGTTGATCTAACTTACATTTAGCTTGGGCTCTTACCTCTTCTAGCTTCATCAAAGCGTTAATTCGGTTTTCCAAAGGGGGACAGTCTTCTTCTTGTATTTTCTACGATAACTGTAATGAGGGAAGAAGAATGTGTGGTGGCAGAATTGCTTCTCTGCCATAAACGAGAAAGAAGGGAGAGTTACCTATAGCAGTTTTTGGTGTTACCCTATCAGCCCAGATTGCGTTTAACAGTGCATTGTGCCAGTTTTTGTGATTCTCAGATACCGTTCTTTTGATGATTTTAATCAAGTTTTTATTTGTTGACTCTGCCAATCCATTGCCTTGGGGGTAATAGATAGTAGAATACTTCAATTTAATTCCTTTTTCTAAAGAGAACTCGCTCATCTCAAGAGACGAAAAATAAGAAGAGTTGTCAAACACTAAACAGTCTGGGATACCAAAACGAGTGATAATGTTCGAATTCAGAAAGGCAATTACCTGACTAGTATTGACAGTTCTTAATGCGACAGCTTCAGACCACCGGGTAAAGTAATCTGTGGCTGTTATGATAAACTTATGTTGTTGTGAGGATGGTGGATTGATTGCACCTATGATATCAAGGCCCCACTGCTGAAAATGAGAGTCTACTGAAACGGGCTGCAAAGGAAAGGCTGGTTTCTATAACCGCCCTGATGCTTTTTGACAAATAATACACTTATGGCACAAGGCATGGGCATCTCTAAAAAGTGTGGGCCAGTAATAACCGGCTCTCAAAACTTTATGGGCAGTGGTGTCACCACCAAAATGACTACCAGCTTCTCCTGCATGCAACTCTAGTAAGACTTTTTCTGCTTCGTCTTTCTCAAGACAGCTCATTAATACGCCATCAAAATTTTGACGAAACAGAATACCATTAACCAAATGAAAGGAGGGAGACTTTAATCTCAACACTCTTCTTTTAGCAGGATCCAGGTGACGGGGGGCTGACCCATGTTCAAGGCAGAATTTTATGTCGTCATACCAGGGACTAACAGAGTTTTGCGTACAACAGATTACATTTTGATCGCGTTGTCCTAGGTTTGACATATCATTTTATTTTTACTGTCCTTCTGCTGAATCGCGCAAATTGTCGTCGTGAGTGCATTCCTCTATCACCACACCTTGAAAAGTTTCTTCCATATGCAGGAAGCTAATAATCTGTTGATCGTTGTCGAAGACTCTCCAGTTCGTGATGTTGTCGGGAACGGATGCCCTGAACAATAGTTCGACGGAGAATCCATCCGGGGACAAGCCTTCTGCAGGAAAGAATTTGGAAGCTACGTTAGCTAATAGATCTGCTTCAGAATTATTCAATCTAGGAATAGAATTTATATTGAAAGCAGAAAACTTATTCATTAAATGTTGGCAAATGTTTAACAGATAGCGTACGCTTGTCATTGATGGCAAGTACAACAGTGAATATGGCAGGATCAGAATGTGCATCGATGGACAAACAGGAACAACGTAGGCTCAGGAGGAATTAGTGCAAAGTCGAAATTCTTCCAAGTAAAAAGGATGTGTAAACTTGGAGGAGAAGCATCGTTGATCGTTGGATCCCATCCAAAATTCCTGACAGCATGAGGGTCATCATATCTGAATAAAAACAAGAAGAGTGCGCGTTGAAGAGAAGGATAGATCTCAGGCGTTATATCTGAGTGAACTCGAAAGCTCGTGAGTGGAAGAGCCGAGGATTTGGTGTTCAAAGTCGCGAGGCACGAGGACGCGAGGCGGAGAAGTGGCGAGAAGATCAGGACTGTCCATCTGGGAAGGACGCGTAGAAGAGATCGGAGAGATCTCGCGAACTCGGGGATTCGCAGGATAAAGGCCCAAGTATTGGGTGTTTAAATTCGCGAGGCGCGAGGACGCGAGGCGACGAAGTGGTGAGAAGATCAGGACCGTCCATCTGGGAAGGACGAATGGCAGAGATCGGAGAGATCTCGTGAACTCGGGGGTTCACAGGATAAAGGCCCAAGTATTGGGTGTTCAAAGTCGCGAGGCGCGAGGATGCGAAGTGGCGAAGTGGCGAGAGATTTATAGCCATCCATCTGGGGGGACATGTGGTGAGATATCAAGAGATCTCGCGAACTCGGGAGTTCACAGGTTGAGAGTCCAAACATTGGGTACTCCAAGTCACGAGGTCGTGAGGTAGCGAGAGAAGGACAGTCGTTGGATACGGATCACAAGAGGACCGTTGGATCTGCGCGAGGGATCACACGTGGCGAGAGATCGTCATCTCACTGACTGGAAAGTCAAAGGAAAAGCGAGATTTGAGATCGTGATTTAATCAAGGACCATTGGATCAAGAGGACGCATGGAAAAAGATCAGAGCACCATAAAGCTTCATCTCGGAGTTTCGTAACTCGCGACTTGGAAAGGCAAGAAACATAACCACCAAACTCGTGAGATGAGATATCACAATAAGATCCTGACCGTCAATACATCAAAAGATGTGGACCGTTGATCTGAGCTCCATCTCGGAGTCTCGCCTATCGCGATTTGGAGTAATGAAAATCTCCAAAGAAGGAACAGCGAGATGCGAGATCACGATGAGATCAGGACCGTTGATTCACTAAGATCATGAACCGTCTATCAGGGTCGATGAAGATCAAGAGTTCGACTGTCTCAGAGAAGACGAAGAGTCTTAAACTTCCAGAGAGACTGAGGAATCTCAGTATAACATACAGTGATGGTGGACACGCGGGGCGAACCACCAGAGAAGCTGAAGAGTCACGATGATAATCAGACAGAGCACTCGAGAGGTGGAGGATAATGGTGTAGAGTCAACATGTAGAGGCATTGCGAACACTGCATGCACAAGGTGCACAGAAGCTATAAATACATGGTACAGAGAAGAGATGGGGTAGCTGTTGTTGTTGGAGGTTGTTGTGAGTGTTGTTGGTAAAGGTGATTCAGGCTGAAGAAGGAGGAGAGTGCAGCAGCTGAATAGCACAGAAGAGGAACTGTGCAGAGAATGGAGATGGCACACAGAGCATAAAAAGCAGAAGACCAGACAGTGCAAGTAATGTGAGCAGAAAGGCAATGAGGCAGACAGAGCAATGAAATGCAACAGAACAGTGATAAGTCGGGTAAGCCATTGTTGAACATTATATCACTGTAATAAGTTTCAGAAGCAAAGATTTATATTTCAGGGTGGTTGGGAGGTGCTAGGGAGGACTGTTGTCCTCGGAGGTTCAAGTGGGTGCTTGAACACAGGGAGTTGGTGCTTCCTTCTAGTTGGTGCTAGAGAAACCATGGAGTTGGTGCTTCCTTCTAATTGGTGCTAGAAAAACCAGGGAGTTGGTGCTTCCTTCTAGTGGGTGCTAGAGAAAACAGAGAGTTGGTGTTCTCAGCAAGTTGCAGCTTGCTAAAATAGAGGTTGTAGCCTCATTATGAGTTGGTGCTCATATGTATGATAATGTAAAGATTGTAACCATTACTTATCATATAAAGAAAAAGAGGTTTTTACCCTGTATGGGTTTCCTCTGGAAATATCTGTCTCTGTGTTTCTCATATATGTGACTGATGTTGAATGTGCCATTGTTTATTTCCCTGCATTATTGTGATCATCATTTAGTGTCTCAGCAACGAGTTTAAAAGAAGCATAATTGTTTAAGCACGGTAACAACTGATTCACCCCCCCCTCTCAGTTGTCCAACATTAAATTCCATACCTCGGATTGGTAGCTTTTAAGATGCGGAGAAAGATAGTGGATAGAATCTCTTACCTGCCTAAACACGATTTCGGAATCGCCAAAGACAGTCAAGTTTTGAATGTTCATATCTAAAGATTTTCTGAGACCTTACAGTAAAGCCTCATATTCTGTTGTGTTATTAGTACATTCAAATTCTAGCCTACATGCAATCAAAGTTTTGTTACCTGAGGGATCAATAATAACGTAACCTGCACCAGCTCCTTCTTTGGACTTTGACCCGTCAAAATAAAGAGACCAAATTTGATTTTTATCGGGTGTATGAGACCGTTGTGTAGAAGCTGTCGGCTGCACATATGCTACAATATCAGACTTTTGTTCTGGGTTGGTGATAGCTGAAGCCTCGGCCATGAAATTGCCGAAAAAGGTATCCATCCCTTGTATCTCGGGTGAATCAACAGAAGGTGTAAATGGTTCGTTGGGATCATTCAAGTTTGTGACTGTGAACTTAAGGTAGCGTTCATGATTTACCTTGATCTTGTTGGGCTTGTCATTTTCTGGAAGCCACAGGTGAGACCAATCTGTTGCAAAATAGTCGTGTAGCTGCTCCGACTAGTCCCTGCTTAAAAGCAGACCATACACTTTTGGAATATCCACAACAATAATATCAATAACTTGATGAACCTTAGGGTTAGACAATAATCTTATAAGCACAATTCTTAATTCGCCTATGACCTTAACACTAGTTTGATCAAGTTGTATGATTTTTAAAGTGGACAGTTCAACTTCAACATTAATCTTCTGACAAACAGAACATGGCATCACATTGGATGATGCCCCTGAGTCTACCATACAATTGTGCACGTTTCTATTAAAGATTTCGAAAGTTAACAAAAATGGAGGTACATTTCTGCGAGTACTAAGGGTGGTAGTTTGTGGTTTTTTACTCGCAGTTTCTAAAGCTACTTTATCTACATTATTTACATTATTTACAGGAAGGCTTCCTTTATCATGAGAATCAGTATTATTCTTAGTGGAATTCTTCTGAGGAACTTTGTTCTGAACAACCTTGTTGCTGCTTGAATTACCATTTTTTCCATTCTCTGCGATATTTTGTAACATTTTTTGTAGCAGAAATGGAAATTTCAATAACTCATAAACAAAAATGTTAGCCCTTAACAAGTAGTGCCAATGGATGCTATAGAAAGTGGGTCCTTTATAATGTCTTTTGTTACCAAAGTTTCTGTGACAACTAACAATGGGTTGCCTCTCGTAACTTTGATATCCTTGTTCTATTGTTGCACAATTCTGTCGGTGTCTTTGTTGAATATGAATCTATTCAAGTTCATGACCTTGTTGGGCCTATAAGGTGAACTTGGAGGTGACCGTCGATGAAGGGGATTTATACTAACGATCTGGGGATGTTAGTTTCCATAGGAGAAGTGTCATTGTTTAGTGCTTCTTCATCCTTATTTATTTTCTCTTCTTCAACCACCTTTGTTGCAGCATTATTTTCTACCCTTTTCTCTGTTGTTGCTACTTCTGTAATTGCCTTCTCAGCTACTTCTTTCACCTCTTCTTTTGTCGCCATTGTTTCTTCTACATCGACTTATGCTTTGGAATTGGATTCATTTTTCTTTCATTTCTTCTTGACAACATCCTTTTTCTTATTCTATATTTTATCGTTCTTTCTTCTTTTCTTTTATGTTGTTGCCTCCTCTCCCTCTGTTGATTCAGAATATTTATTCATTATCGTGGCTTCCATTGCTACTTTTGCTTCTTCTTCATCTGTCTTACGTGCCTCTTCTTGGGATTTTTATTCATCTGAGATCCTTCCCATAGGTTTTCCTTTCCATCTGGAAATAACTTATTCATATGTTCAGGAAACATAATGGACCTCTTCATCTTCCCAAGTAGTTGAAGTATATTTCCAATTGTGTTTGTGCTTGTTGTATTATTTATTGATCACTTCTTTCAGGTCATGTCTTTAGAAAATTTCTTCCCCTAAGTGAAATTATTACAATGTGTCTACCTCATATTGAGCTTGCTTGATACATATGCAGGAGTATGATCCGACCCACATTGGTAAAGGCGAGAATGTGTCCTTCTTATCTTAGTAGAGTGGTGCCCCGATTCCATGGATGATGATTTGATATGAAATCTCTTGCAAAACCAACCTGTATGGTAGAAACCTTGAGAGAAAATGGTGAGCTTTAGTGGCTCCATATACCCTTATGTACATCCCATTCTCCTGAATATACCAATATCCAATTGTTGGCGATGGAAGCCACTCCTGGATTGCAGCAGGAGCAGAGCCCGACACCCATCATTTTTTATGTCACGATAGTTTTAATGGGTGATCAAATGGGTAGAGACTTGAGAAGATATCACTCTAACTTAGTGACTAGGTCCGGCATGTAAGGAGGAAAGGAGGTCTTGATCTAACTTCAGTCAGTGGGTTGATTTGCAAATGAGCAGGTTGAAGACTTGGTGAGAGGAGTGGACAAACTACCTCAGGAAACAGGCCTTTCAGTAATTAGTAGAAGAAAAACTCTGAATGTGAGATCCTCTGGTTCAGAGCTTTGAGGAACTGAAAGGGGGGAATTGACTGGATTCTTCAATTCCAAGTCGTTCAGCGCTAAGAAAATCACAGGGATTGATTAGAAACAATGCAATTGTTACAGTGATCAAATCTACATCATCCTATAACAATTACAACTCGACTGGATTCTCCAATTCTGAGTCATTCTAACACAGTGTAAACAAAGACGTGAAAGAAAATGACATTCATAATACAAGAAGTCTCAAGATTCCATCCATAACCAGAATAACAGTTCTTCATTAGAGTTTTACCACCGGGAGCCTCGCTCAACCATCAATCCTTTACAAAATACAAAGACTGAGTTTATATACTCAGAGAAAATCGCCTAACATCGGCGTGCTCAGTTATCCGGGCTTGGTGTCCCTTCAGTCGAATTCGGATGGGTATTCTTTGTCAGACGCCACCTTAACTGCACATGGCTCCTGCAAGGGGAGTAGTTGAGCCATTAAGTGTCGAGCTAGCGTGTGCAGACTTCCTCCGGCCGGTCGAGGACTCGGCATGGATTCTTTAGAAAAATGGGTACACATGACCCTCTCGAACAGACCGCTTGCCAGATTATCCATACTTTGCACTTAATTCCTGAGGAGAGGTTTCAACCACCCTTTCTCGTCTTCATTTACTCCAGGCGAAAACCAGGATCGAGGTCGGATCAGATGGCGCATGGAGATCATGATGATCCTTTCGACGATTAGACTCAACGTCTTTGGCCCCTTTTTGCACAGCTACTTTCTTTCCCAAGTAACCACGGGCTATGACCTTGTGTCTATTCCCAAAACTCTTTCGACGTTCACAAATGCAAGGAGTTAATCCTTGCTTATTCACATCTGTGATGAGCGAAACACCGAGATGGCCTAATTGGGTGCCACGCATCCCTCTCAGATCTGACGGCCCTGAACTTACTCGGTGATGTTGTGGGTCCAGGTCCTGGACACTTTCAGCACTCCGGGGTTAGGGGTTTTGATATGTGAGATGATGAGGGATTTTCACCCTTTGAACTCCCGAATGACGATATGCCGACTAGATCTTGCACTGTGTGTCACGGGATCGAACGACCCAGATTCAATATCGGCATAAAGTAGCTTTCTTTGACATTATACATCGGTTAGATTGGTAGCCCTAATATCCTGATGACTGTTGATCTGCTCTTATGGATGGATCCAGGCTGTTGACAATGTAATTTCACCCGCCCGCTTGATTGGAAGCCTCAAAAAAAGATTTTTTCATGCTACGCTCGGGCGCTTCTTGTGCGACTCGCAGACCTGATTACTCTTACGCCTAGGACAAGAAATGTCACTAACATTAGGCTCCATGGGGGATAGAGTCATCCTTGTGATGCTCTAAGGAGACTTTTTGCAGATCCAGTGCCTTGTTGTTGGGCTATGGAGTCATTTATTAAGCCAAAAACAGAAAAAAAAAAAAAAAAAAAAAAAAAAAAAAAAAAAAAAAAACAATATTTACAAAACAAAAGAAGCCGCCTACGTCTTACAAAAATTTTTTTTTTAAGAAATGCCCATTTACTGGGCCATCAAAAACTTCTTCGCCTTCCAAATCTTGCAACCTGTAGGTGTTGTTTGCAAACACCTCAGAGATCTTGAGAGGCCCAAACCAGAGGGCATCAAACTTACTGTGCTTGCCCCTATCCTGCCTGGGTGCATCCCATTTGAGCACCAGATCACCCAACTCGAAAACTTTCTTTTTGCTCTTCCTGTCAAAGGTTTGCTTGATCTTCTACTGATGATGGTAGGCCTTGTTCATGGCTTGTTCTCTGATCTATTGTACTTCCAAAATCTGATGAATCCTTCTAATCATATGGTCATGCTCTCCTTCAAGGTCTTGGAGAAATTTTGCCACAGATAAAGCAAGATGAGTAGGGAAGACAACCTCTGTTCCATAAACAAGTTGGAAAGGTGAGATGCCCAGGGACTTCTTTGTTGTCACCCAGTCGGCCCATAGAGCGAATTTGAGCTTTGAATCCCAGGCTCTTTTATTGTCTTCCAATAATTTTTTAATGAGCTTGATCAGACTTTTATTGGAAGACTCCGCTATTCCATTTCCTTGAGGATAATAGGGAGTAGAGTGGATCAGCGAAATCTCAAACCGTTCACAGAACTTGATCAAAGGTTCATACCTGAAAGAGGCGGGATTGTCGGTGACGATTTTTTTGGGACAGCCAAATCTGGCTATGATATCCTCCAGGAAGGTGATAATTACTTTGTGAGAAGTACTCCTGGTAGGGGTAGCTTCTATCCACTTGGTGAAATAGTCTGTCGCAGTCAGGATCCATCTGTGTTGACCGCTTGAGGGAGGATGAATTTCTCCAATGAAGTCCAACCCCCACTACTAAAAAGGTGTTGAAGTTACTATAGGATTTAATGGCAGCGGTCTGAGCTGTTGCTTTCCTAAGAACTTTTGGCATTTGATGCAAGCTCTGATTTCTCTGCAGACATCAGAAAATAAAGTAGGCCAGTAATATCCAGCCCTGAGGATCTTATGAGCTATGGTCTTCCAGAAATGATGCCCCCCACAAAGGTCGTTATGGAAATCAAATATAACCTTCTGGGCCTCTTGTGGGTCTAGGCATCTTAAAAATACCCCTAGAGGGTCTTTCCAATACAAGGCTTGGTCAATGAGACAATACCTGACCGCCTTGAGCTTTAGAGCTCTCGCCTTTCTTTTTCCCATTCCATCAGGAGGCTTCAATTCTTGTAAAAAATACAAGATATCCTTGTACCAGGTGCATGCTGCTAGTGGCAGGGCACCCTGAGAATTCTTATTGGTCGACCCAGCTTGCGGATTTTCTGAACAGGCGTTGATGAAGCTAATCCCCAAGGCTTTGCAATTGGATTCAGCTAGCAACTTGGCTAAACCCTGCCCCTTTATCAACTTAGTGGGCTTAATCTCCAGATAAAACTCTAGGATCCTGGTAATCCACTTACCTCTTCTCCCATCTATGTCGGGTTGTACAAGGATGTCCTTCACAGAGGCTGAAGGAACGTATGCGGTCACCTTTGAGTGCAAGACGTAGACTCTGAAAGCTTTGAGAGATTTTACTAAGGCATAAGCCTATTTTTCCATGATTTCATACCTGACCTCTGCATCTCTTAATGCCTTGCTGAAAAAGGCAATGGGTTGTTCTCACCCTTCCTCATTTTTTTGCAACAAGACCGTCGCTACTGTATCAAAAGAAGCAAAAGAGAAAATTAGGAATCCTTTGGAATAGTCAGGACTGATCAGCACAGGTGCCTCAGTCAATGCCCTTTTTATTTCTGTAAAATATTCCCTGGGTTCAGCGGTCCATTTCACTTCATTTCCTTTCCTGAGCATGGTTGTGATATGTTTCACCAACTCAGCAAAATTTGAGATGAATCTCCTCAAGAAATTAATCTTAAATAAAAAGGCCTAAACTTCTTTCTTGGATCTAAGAAGTGACAGGGTTTGAATTTACTCTACCCTGCTAGGATCAATCCTCACTCCTTCTTCTGATACTATATGGCCTAATAACTTCCCCTCCTTCATAGAAAATAAAAATTTTCTGGGATTTAAGGATAGGCCAAACCTCCGACACTTCGAAAAAACTTTTCTCAGATGACCGCAGTGCTCTCTGTCAGACCTGGAGAAGACTGTTATGTCATCCAGGTAGATCACCACAAACTTATCTTTCTCCCCGATGAAGGCTATGCCCATGGCTCGATGAAATGTTTCCCCTGCATTCATCAATCCAAAAGGCATTTTGGCATACATGAATGTGCCCCAAGGAGTGGTGAAGGTCATTTTTTCTCTGTCCTTAGGTATGACTGATATCTGATTATAGCCAGAAAAACCATCAATCATGGATATCCTAGATGCACCAGTTACCCTCTGCAGTATTTGTTCCATATTGGGCAGGGGGTAATTGTCTTTCCTTGAGCTCATGTTCAGGTTCTTGAAATCAACACAGAGTCTGATTTCTCCACTTTTCTTCCTTACTGGGACCAAATTGGCCACCCATTCGAAATATCTCAAAGGGACGATAAGTTGGGCATCTAGCAACTTCTTCACTTCCTTCTCCATGACAGGTAGCAACATGGGATTTATCTGTCTCAGCTTCTGCCTGAATGGATTAGCCTCTTCTTTCAGTGGGATCTTGTGTTCAATGACAGATGTGTCATAAGTTGTGAGGTCTTCATAGGCCCATGTGAACACATCAGCGAATTCCTTCAATAACTTAGTATATTCCACCCTCTGTTCACTGGTCAAGCTGCTTGATAATTTGATAAACTTAGGTTCCTCCTGTGTGCCAATGTTGCATTCGGCTGTATCAGCATCTTTATTTGAAACACCACCCTTAACTGCCACATCATTCTTGTCGAACAGCCTTTCTAAAGGGACTAGCCCCCTTGGAATGTGGTTGCTAGGCAGCTGAATAATCTGGTGATTAACGATTTTATTTAAGAATATCTTAGAGGGAGGGTCACCTTCGGGATCAGGATCCTGATCAATGTGTAATGCCGAAAACTCATCGAATGTCTGAAGAAATTTTTTTATTTCAAGATCATCCTCGAATACCTCCCAATGCTTTACATTGTCCAGGATGGATGGTCTGTATCTTATTTCGACCTCACCATGGATCTTCGGCGGCAGAGGGATCCTGAATAGACTAGCCAAGACTGCTAAGGAGTCGGTCGAGGTATTTTCTTCCCTTGGGATAAAACTAATGTTGAAAGCTGAGAAGAAATTATCAATCAGGTCCCATACCTCATTTCTGTAACTCCTGAGCTGAGGATGCTTGGCCCAATAAACATCCCTGAAGTGTTGGATTATCAGTTCTACATCTCCGAACACTGACACCTCGTTAATTCCCATTTCTTTTGCATCCCTCATACCCAGAACAAGAGCTTCATACTCCGCCACATTGTTGGTAGTTTCAAATTCCAGCTTGTATGACAGGGATATGGTTTCTTGGTAGAGCGATATGAAAATCACTCCAACTCCTGCACCTATACTGGAGGAAGCTCCATCAAAGAACATCTTCCAAACAGAGGTGGTTGAAGGAGGTATCTGTTGATTAAGAATGGGCTGCTTTCTGATTTGTAAAAGGACCTCGGGAGCTCCAGTGATCTGTAACAAACTAGACCCTAAATCAGTGTCAAGTGCGAAGATGGGGTGATTAGTGGGGTTTTCTTCATCACTGACAATATAGGCTAGCTGGGCTTCTTTGTACAACCTCCTGTGTTCCCCTCCAAAGAATGGAATGGTGGCGTATGTGAGATCCATCAGTAATGTTCCTCCAAGTCTTTTAATCCAAGACCTTGACAATAGCATGCCAAACTTGGGGGGAACGTCAACTACCACAATATCCATGACCACACTCTTCATGGGCAGCTGAAACAAAGAAACCACTAGGTCTTTGATGACTCCTAGACACTGCACCCTCCTTGAATTGAAAGAATACAAATCATGATAAGATTTTGTCACCTCTAGTCCCAACTCTTCCATTACTATTTTGGGCATAAGGTTATGGGAAGCCCCTGAGTCCATGAGGCAGTTATGTAGCACTTTATCATGTATGTTCAGGGATGTGTAGAAGGGAGGGGATGAATCATCTCTATCTTATACCATGGGCCCTAGGAAAACTGTTGGATTTTCATCTTGGAGATTCACTGAGTCAGAGGGAGGCTGGGGGGACTCAGATTGTAGCAACTTGGAGAGAGACCTTCTGAAATCTTCATTTTTAACGAGTTCAGATAGGGGTACAGGAATTCTAATCTTATGAATCTCATGCTCAAAATTGAAGGAGGGGATAGGCTTAGGAGCTTCCCTTACCTCAGTGACAGGATCCTTGGTTGTTGGCAAAGCACTCTGAGTTTTCTTTTCTTTAGTAGTGGCTACTGCAGATTTAGTAGGCCTTTCTACTATGAGGGGTTGGTCTTGGCTATCAAAGTCTCCTTCTTTCTTTCTTGATTGAGATTGTATCTGTTAAAGGTGTGACCGGCCTTTTCTCCCTTACCTAACTCATGGATTTGGATGTTCATTAGGGATTTTTCATATGCAGACTGAGTCAAATGGGGAAAAGGAGGAGCTTCTTCAACACAATGAATTTGGGGGTCGAACTCATTTATATCCTCCCCTCCCTCATGAGTAACCAGGTTATTTTGGAGAGGGGTTTTAATCCTTTGATATTCTCTATCTTTTTCCCTTTGTTCCCTTGGGAAGGCCTGTGGTCCATTGTTATTAGGTCTTTTGAAACCTCTACCATCAGCATTCTAGGGATTTATGTACATGGGCTTCCCTTCTAACTCCCACCTTTCCATTCTAGCAGAGAGTGAATTTAGTACCCTAGATGTCTCATCTATCTAAAGGGGCAGGGGAGAGGAACTGGACGAGGAAGCTTCAGGCCTCTGCCTGGATATGTTTCTACCAGCAGTGTTCCTGAGTCGGTCAACAGCCAATATATTAGATTCTACCTCCACGGCTACATCCTGCATATGGGCCAGAGTAGTGGCTCTTCTTTCCCTCAACAGGAGAAAGAAATCGGGATCAAAGGCACTAGCATAAGTGATCTTCGCAGAGGCTTTGGAGGGTTTTATCTCAGCAGAGATTTTGTTGTACATTTTATTAAATCTCTTGGAGAAGTTGGAGACAAACTCTCCTTCTTTTCTCTTCAAAGACCCAAACTCTGTCATGTAATACATGAAGTCTTTTTTATCTCCCCACTGTCTTAAAAAGGCATTATCTAAAGCTTCAATCCCATCAATAGATCCAGGAGGCAGGGCCTTAAACCATTTTCTAGCCTCGCTTTGGAGACTATGGACAAAAATCCTCATCTATACATCTGCATGCATGATTTTATTATCATCTGTGAAACTGTAAAATGCTTCTAGGTGTTCTTCTGTAGTTATGTCCCCCTCACCTGTAAACTTGGGCAGCTGTTTGAGGTAACCATATGCTAGGAGGGCATTGAGAGGCTAAGGTAACACAAGGGGAGCATACCTAGCGGCTATGATGGCCTCCATTCTGGTCATTGGGGGATTTTCTCCTGCCATAGGGCTATTATGTGGAGGAGAACTGGGAGGAGAAGGAGCTAAAAAAGGGGATACTGGGGATGAGCTTCTAAGGGGAGTGGGAAACAATAGGGGATTTAGGGAGAAGGCTAGCGAGCTTAATTCAGCTGATGTTTCCCTTCGCGCAGAAGCGGAAACAATAACAAGAGGAGGAGCGGTAAAGCCAGGAGTGGGGAAATCTTCTGTGGTCCTGGGTTTATGCCAAGGTACAGCTTCAGGGGAAATGGGAGTGACAAGGATTTCTCCCTCTAATCCCAGACCATGGGGGGAAACCTCAATAGGAACACTCCCGAAATTCAGGAAACGGGAAACTTCAGAAAGCGGTCTGCTAGGAAACTGAGGAGGAGAAAATGGAGTTCTCACAGAAGGAGATGGCAGATTACCTAGTTTAGCGGCGATAGCTTCTCCTTCGGAGGCCTTTCCTTTTCCAAGGACCACCTCCCGATCAGTTTCAGGTGTAGCTAGAGGCAGTTGTGGATGGGACCGTGTGTGTCTGCCTCTGAAAGCCACAATTGACACGACAGGTTCTCCCCAGTGGATTCGTCACATTGGAGTCGCCAGGTGCACAGTAGCAATCTTCAAGGGCTCTGATGCCTGATGCACCTTTAGAATTAGAAGCTGAATGTCGTTCAACCCCAGGGAAGATTTTCAACTTCGTCCCTGGCAACGGCGCCAGAAATGTTGGTGATGGAAGTCACTCCTGGATTGCAGCAGGAGCAAAGCCCGACGCCCATCATTTTTTATGTCACGATAGTTTTAATGGGTGATCAAATGGGTAGAGACTCGAGAAGATATTACTCTAACTCAGGGACTGGGTCCGACATGTGAGGAGCAAAGGAGGTCTTGATCTAACTTCAGTCAGTGGGTTGATTTGCAAATGAGTAGGTTGAAGACTTGGTGAGAGGAGTGGACAAACTACCTCAGGCAACAGGCCTTTCAGTAATTAGTAGAAGAAAAACTATGAATGCGAGATCCTCTGGTTCAGAGCTTCGAGGAACTAAAAGGGGGGACTTGACTGGATTCTCCAATTCCAAGTCGTTCAGCGCTAAGAAAATCATAGGGAGTGATTAGAAACAATGCAACCATTACAGTGATCAAATCTACATCATCCTATAACAATTACAACTTGACTGGATTCTCCAATTCTGAGTCATTCTAACACAATGTAAACAAAGACGTGAAAGAAACTGACATTCATAAGACAAGAAGTCTCAAGAGTCCATCCATAACCAGAATAACAGTGCTTCATTAAAGTTTTACCACTGGGAGCCTCGCTCAACCATCGATCCTTTACAAAATACAAAGACTGAGTTTATATACTCAGAGAAAATCGCCTAACATCGACGTGCTCAGTTATCCAGGCTTGGTGTCCCTTCAGCCAAATTCAGATGGGTATTCCTTGTCAGATGCCACCTTAACTGTGCATGGCTCCTGCAAGGGGAGTAGCTGAGCCATTAAGTGTTGAGCTAGAGTGTGCAGACTTCCTCCGGCTGGTCGAGGACTCGGCATGGCTTCTTTAGAAAAATGGGTACACAGGACCCTCTCCAGCAGACCGCTTGCCAGATTATCCATACTTTGCACTTAATGCCTGAGGAGAGGTTTCAACCACCCCTTCTCGTCTTCATTCACTACAGGCAAAAACCAGGATTGAGGTCAGATCAGATGGCGCATGGAGATCACGATGATCCTTTCGGTGACTAGACTCGACGCCTTTAGCCCCTTTTTGCACAGCTCCTTTCTTTCCCAAGTAACCATGGGCTGTGACCCTGTGTCTATTCCCAAAACGCTTTCGGAGTTCGCAAATGGAAGGAGTTAATCCTTGATTATTCACATCTGCGATGAGCGAAACGCCGAGATGGCCTAATTGGGCGCCACGCGTCGCTCTCAGATCTGGCGACCCTGAACTTACTCGGTGATGTTGTGGGTCCAAGTCCTGGACACTTCCGGCACTCCGATATTCGGGGTTTCAAGATGTGAGATGATGAGGGATTTTCACCCTTCGAACTCTTGAATGCCGATATGCCGACTAGATCTCGCACTGTGTGTCGCAGGATCAGATGACCCAGATTCAGTCTCAGCATAAAGTCGCTTTCTTTGACGTTATACATCGGTCAACTTGGTAGCCCTGATATCCCGATGACCGTTGATTTTCTCTTATGGATGGATCTGGGCTGCTGACAACATAATTTCACCCGTCCGCTTGATTGGAAGCCTCAAAATGAGATTTTTTCATGCTGCGCTCGGGCGCTTCTTGTGCGACTCGCAGAGCCGAATACTCTTGCGCTTAGGACAATAAATGTTACTAACACCAATTTTCCATACTATCGCTAAGGCCTTGCCAGTCATGCATGGAGTGGATGAGTCGAAGATGAACTGATAAAGAGGTTCCAAGAAGTAATCACAAATCGTGTGATATTGAGTCCTGTATTTGTGCTCTGAGATCACTTTGTAGCCTATTTGTATGGAAATTTTGGTTGACTGCCAAGCCTAGCCCATATTTTTCCATTGATGACACACGCATACCATGTCCAATAGGTAGGAGGACATGTGAAAGTTGGGAAACTCGTCAGTGGAGGTTTCCTTGATGGTTTTGATGGAATCTTCTATAGATTACGATAGGATATCATCCCAATTGAAGGATGAATTTGTGTCAGTGCAGTAGTATATTAAGTCCATCATGGATAATGTGAAATTTGATGCATCGTTTTTCCTGTATAACCAACATAGCATCGCTAGAATACACTAGTACGACATCCTCAGTGAACTTGTAACATCGCGAACTTCAATTTTTTTTTTTTTTAAATTCTCATTGTCAAAAATATTATCTTATAATGTTATAATCAATTCCTTCTAGTATAATTTCATTGGCAAAGGGTAAACCCCTTGGATTATAATTGTACAATTGCATTTATCTAATCATCATGATGTTTCCTATAACAAACCTAGTCGGTACGACAACATGCGCCGCATAACAAGAGCAAATTATATTTTATTTTATTTTTAAAAGGAAGGTAACAATGACAAAGAGTCAAAAATGCAACTCAATGACGAACACAACGCGCGCAATTCATGCATACATACCTAGCATACTAATATATCACACAGCTGAATGCAACATAAGAAAATCAATCAGACCAAAATGAAAACGACTACCTGCCCGTCCTACCCTGCAAGGTTAAGACCTCCAGGACACATAAGCAACGCTCAATCCCAGGTTCCCATCGATTTTGACCATTTAAGGTCTCAAGGTTGGTGACTGTTTTGAGGAACAAGGAGGTGTCTACTTCCCGCCCATCACAAGCAAGACAAGCCTACCAAGCTAAGGACAATCACCATTCCAACCCAACACAACCAGCCTCAATGACACACATGGCATGACCCTTCAACGCGAGCGAGAGATAACAATCATTTATTCAACATTTGAATGACGCACAGCCAGGAAATCCAAACATTTATACATTAATTCAATCGACCTTTAATTTACAAGCGTGCAAGATATCTGACATATGCAATCTATCTAGCAATAACCAACTTGAGGTGCAATTCTATTTGAATTTCTGGCACTCCATTCAATCAATCATTCATTAAAATAAAATATTAGTCATAAGAAGGGATGCACCTTCTACGGGACTTTAGGTAAACATGCATACATCATGTCAATGTAAACAACAATTGTGATTACTCAACTTGACAATTTAAATAAAGAAATGACAAATGAAGCTACAACTTGTAATACATCCTTCCAACTTCTGCAATCATCGAGTTTATTCTTCATTAAGATTTTTTTTCATCATACACCATTATCTATCATAATACCAATCCTGTTAGATTACTGAGAGGGGGGGTGAGTCAGTAATAACGTAATTATAATCCATTTTCTTCAAATGTTATATCAATGTAGAATTATTATCCAATAATGAGCAGTAATAAATAAACAATCACACACATGCACAGTACACCATTGTTTTACGTGGAAACCCAAATCGGGAGAAAACCACGGAATGTTTTTTCTTATATGTCTTGAAGAATTACATTCATTGGAAGCACCAACTTCCTCTATTTTCCAGCTGCAACTAGAAGGAGGCTCCAGCCTCCTAGTTTCTCAGGCTACAACCTGAGGGAAGCTGCAACTCCCTAAATCTCTGGCTACAACCAGAAGGAGGCTACAACCCCCAATGTTCTCTGGCTACAAATGAAAGGTGGCTACAACCACCTATCCTTGCCCCGTCCTGCCACCCTGAAGTAGAAGTAGAATGATGTAACCACTGTCACACTATCACTATGAGATATACTGTTGTAAACCTGTACCAATAAATCTGAACCATGCATCAACATGTACCTCAACTTGTAATCAACCTGTACCATAAAAAAGTGCATCAACCATGCACCAACCTGTAATCAACCTGTACCATAAACAAGTGCATCAACCATGCACCAACCTGTAATCAACATGTACCATAAACAAGTGCATCAACCATGCACCAACCTGTAATCAACCTGTACCTTAAACAAGTGCATCAACCATGCACCAACCTGTACCATAACCAAGTGCGTACCAATCATGTCTCAACTACTCATCAACTATGACTCATCAATATGTACCAACATCATCAACT